>JAHDVE020001731.1:0-274118 GCA_022606495.2 Halesus radiatus | reverse complement strand
AGAACAATGTTACTACTATGATTGGCGACAAGTTAACCTAACCTCAAATGGAAGTTATGGGTGATTATTCTCTCTGATATTCTCTGAACGGGCATGATTAACAGGGGTGGTCTAAAAGAATTACAACACAAAGGGGAATATAAATTAGGCTTACGATTACTTCGTGGCAGCAGACGGATGGAGGGAAGTATCCGGAACAGACATCGTTGTCACGGAACTTAAAAGTAGTATAGGCGAGACATCATGTTTTGGTGCTCGGTAGAAAGGTTAAGGTCGATTAACATGCTGGGTATTGATTTGCCATGCTTGTGCTGGCGTCGCAATTTGCAGCCGCAGCCAAAAATGGCCGGGGCGTAGTACACGATTCGGAGGCCGGGATAGAAGTGCGGGCGTGCAAGCTACCGTCGTGGCAAACGTGGCGCTGGCGTCGTTTTTACCGTTATTATTCACGAGTAGCTAGAGTCCTCGTAGGATCCTTCTGTCGTTACATTACATACATACGATCGGTTTAAACTAAAAATACATACTAACTATTGTATACTGAATCTCTCTCTCTCGGGAACTAAATCGGGCGTTTACTGGAGGCAAATAATTATATCAACACAGTTAATAATGGGTTAGATACAGCTTACATGGTCAATGGCGTCGGGATTCACGTTCTTCCATCGTAGATGCGTAAGGCAGGGGAACACACAAACTCACGCGGCTAGCATTTAGTAGGTCACCTGGAGTTTAACACTTGTTATCGACATTACTAGTTAGATTTCTATGTTCAGCGGTGTCTCACTAGGACAAGGAGTTTACAGTGCCAAAAGCGTGATGACGCCTAATCCACGCGCAGGCGGCCATTGCCAAAGGCAAGTCGCTCTGTCGTTTAACACACAACCTATCGGTACCAATCCCGGTGTTTGTCTGGCGAGCCAAGTGGCGCCGATGACGGGAGGAAGTCTCGCCCGCGGTGGCGGAACCAGGAACCAGAACCATAATGTCCTCGCGTATGAACGAGAGTCTAGAATGCATCTTAATTGTACTGAATTCATTACGTAACAAGTTGTAAATTGTTGATTGTTGTTTGGGTGCAATAATTGATTTGGCAGCGAAAGTAATGCATTGTGATGACTATTAATATCCCTAAACAAAAAACATTAATTTGAAAATTTAATTTTATTCTAAAAATATATTTTTTAAAAACAATAAAGTTCTTAAGACGACACAATACCCTAAATTAAAATTGGTTAAGGGCGTTCCTAAAGACCGATGGGAGGAGTTACGGGCCCAACAATTCGTGTTTCACGACGCACGTTTCGTCTGTAGTTTAAAATTATTGCACAGTGTGACACATCACAATTTTTTTGGACAAATAAAAAAAAAATCTTTATGATATTTAACTGCGTTTATGAAAATTATGTTTATTGTTAGCATTAGTTAGGTAATAATATAATTTACATGGTGTCTGGAAACTCATGGTACCTTCAGTGGAAAAATTAAATCATCTGCAGCATATAAGAGTTCCCAAATATTCATAAATCACACATCCTTCTTTTGGTGATAATTTTTTGGTGGAAATTTTCGAGGCCAATAAAAACTCAAAATCAAACGATTTTCAGGTCAATTATATAGGTCGTTCCGCTGGTTAATCGCCCGAATCGCTGGTTAAGTCTGTAGGATACATCCTGATAAACCCCGATATATTTATACATAAAATTATTTAAGCTGATATTGTCCCATTTTGTTCTAAGGATAATGGAACCCAAACATTTACTTTTAGGTATGTATTTATTATGTACCTATTCCATTCCCATAAGCGTTTTCCTTGGAGATATAATTTTTTTCGGGATACAACTCGTTTGGTCCTCTTATTTCCCATTTTAGCTGAAACAAATGCTTATAGATTAGCCCTGAGGTTCACTTTAATTTGTTAATTTTAAAGTCATTTTCGCCTCAGCGGAATGATTTATTTTCATTGTTAAATTAGCAGTGATAGTATTAAAGAAATTATAACAGCAACTTGCATTTTTGATAAAACTAAGTTAAATAACAAGCCACGGGTTTTTTTTCATGTCAATGCACCAGAGTCCCAACTGTCCTGAGACAGTGGGACGATAGCATTCCCATTCAGAGTATGTTGTGAGGTAAAGGAAGTGGGGAAGGGAGGGGAATGGGGAAGAGGAGGTTTGGAAAGCACTTGGCTATTCGGATCTAGTCACCAAACATAGCTAAAGCCAGTTCAAGAAACGTTTTGATTATGAATGGTATTTCGCCAGGATGATACTGAGAGTATCTATCACTCGAATATAAAATTCTACTTCGGACTCAAGTTTCTCTAAAATGACTACTAGATTTAGCAATTTTCCTCTTGTACGAATAATTTCTGGACATCATGTATAAATAATTAATATTTATATTTATAATTACGTTAATTTAACAAAAAAAATACAAAAAAGTTCTGCATAAAAATTGTTTTTACGCGTGACAGCTATTTCACATTCCGAAATAATACCTTCACAGACATTAAAAAAATTGCACAGCATATCTTTTTTTGTAATAATTAAAATTAAGTAAATAAAGAATATTAAATATATTAAGAATTGATAGTACAGTTATAGAACATTTACTTTAAAACAGTAAAAATTAAATATTTATTTCTTCGTCCATATTTCATTTAAAATGACACATTGTGCGCTTTTAAAATATAAATTTATACTAGAAAATAACATGTTCTATTAAGTTGCGGAAAAATTAAATAATACCTTTACTTGGCCGTACAAGAAGTCTAGTATAAAAAAAAACAGAAGATTTCAATACTAGAATTCAAGTATTCGTATGAATAAATAAAATATGTGAGGAAATAAGTTGCCGTAGCGGCGGACCGTAACACGTCTTGTCTCGCCGAATTTTGAACGGCAACTAACGATTTAAATGACATATGTGACGGATACACGTATTAAAACTTCGGCGCGTCCGCCGTCTATTCGAAGTGCGTACGGTCGATATTGCTTTGGCGGGCATAGAAAACGATTTTTTCTGAGGGGTGTATTTTAATTAATTCTGATGAATATATTCCTAAAATCTCAGATGTTTGCACGGTGGTATCTCGGGAAGTTACTAATTCATCTTTAAAAAAAATAAAATTCGATCGTTACCGCTAATGTTATAGTTGAAAAACGTCTTTAAAATTTAAAAAAACTAGGACCTGCTTGTGTATTCCAATTTGAAAATATTCTATCCAAACCCACCTTTTTCTTCTGAATATGTAATCTGTGGCTAACCATAGTGGTATATCAATTGGCTAACCTCAATACAATATGGCGGGTTCAATGTTTTATCACTATTTTTAAATCGTTGTAGGAACAATTTTACATATTTGATTTCATTCGAACTACTCTCTAAACCTTTCAGACACTGACAAACACAAACTGTGCTTTTTTCAGCGAAACCGCTTGAGTAATTTAAGAGAAAATTGAGGAAAGACAGCAGACAAACATTCGTTTTTATTTATAAAATATGATATATTTAGAACGAAATAAGGTAATATTTTTTTCCGTATAACTATCATAAAAAATTACCTTTAAATAAGCCAATAAATAAATACAATTTCAATACGCCATAAAGGTGTATTCATTAATTTGCTAATTTGTATTGTTCACTACCACGTTACTTTTAGTTTGTGAAATAATAAAATTCGTCAATAAATTCAGCATTTAAAATCTGTAATTTATTTCCGCATTGTTATTTAAAAATGGTAAAATCTAATACTTAAATTACCTTGACAAAGGGCCGCGTTTTTAAACAAAAGCACCTAATGCGTAATGGGTAATGGATGTTCTCTCGGGGGCCATAACGAATAACGAGGTTTTAATGATCTATATTATCTCTCCAGCTTCTTTGCAAACAGTGGCCAAACAATGGCCATAGAATGAATGTTGTTTTCCACTTTGGTTATGTCGGAGATTAGCGCCAGATAACAATGGGTTGTTCTGGTTATTGTGGACTAATGTACCCTCGTGACGGCCGGGGCCGGGCACTTGCCACTCGGCAGGCATGTGGACTGTGGATGGACTGATGGATGCAGCAGGGGAGATATTTGGGCATACTCGTGTATGAGTATCGGTTATGAGCATCGCTAGCACCGATGTCGGGTGTAATCTTTCAGCATCTGTGGGTGTGACATTATATTATATTGTACGATATCGCGGTGGTCAAGTTCGACCATTTCTCTGTGTATGTATGTATTACAAACATCAATCAAGATTTGATATGTATATACAGTCAGTCCATTATCACATATGGCAAACTGACTTCGGGAAGTGTATCGAACAAAGCATTAGACCCATTAGAAAAAATACAAAACGCGACAATTAAACTAATCCTTCAAGTACAGTTCTACACAGACTCTGGTGAAATTTTCAAAACACTTGACTTCATGACAATAAGACAGGTATATGCCAAATCTTTATTATTACACCTCTTCGAACACAAACTTCATATTCCAATGTAACCTCAAACCGCAATAAAAGCCAGATCCTCAACAAATAAAACTCTGAATATCCCGATAACATACACCTCAGACGGGCAAAAACACTTTAAGTATTACGCAATCAAACTTAATAATTGCATGCCCACCACTCTGAAATAACTAGTAATTGAAAATATAATATCTACAATTAATCTTAAAAATATGTCACAGCCTGGATCAAAAAACAACATATTGATATTATTCAAAACATGATAAAACCAAACCAAACATAACCCAATACATAAAATACTATGCTTTCTTGATAGTCCCTTCTCTCTTTTTCCGTGCAATATATTTTAATATTATCAAATTTTGCCCACTGTAACCAAACAAAAACAACAACAAAATGTATTTCTCTTCAAACTCTACATAATTTATATAGCAAAACTAAAACATTAAAACAAAACTAATCTATACACATCAATACTTGTACCACATTTAACACATCCACGTGAACACCTCAGCACAGGTTCTCCTAGTGAGGTGGTCACGACACATATAACACTCCATTCACAGTTTCATCTCTTCAAACCTACATTACACTCCACATTATAAAATATTATACAAACCACATTTATTATACAATGTAAAAAAAATATATTATGTCAAATGGTACTGTATAATCTAAATAAATAAAATTTAAAAAATCACATTCAACAGCAATAATAATAATTAGGTATATTTAATTTATTGTTTTCAAGTTTAATTTGGAGAATACCATTTAAATTAAAAGTTTTAAAAATTAATAACAACTATCATAACCGGCCAGGTGCGAAACTTACTCGACAATTTACTAGGAAATGAATGAAGGCATTAGTAATGGAAATGAAAACATTTTAAGAGTTTTGTTATAAGTACCTGTGTAGAAATGATATAAATAAATTGTCTGTAAGTGACTTCACCACAGATAATGTTTTCAGAAGGCGAAACAGCTGTCAAGCGAAATAATAATTACCTGGCAGAACCTTTTAATAAATAAAGCGTTTTTTGTGTGAATGGAAGAAGAGGAAGCCGGGGACGACCGAGGAAGTCGAGGGACGATCGAGTGAATCAAATACTTGAGTCCGGCCATGTCGGAAGTCGCAGTAACAGAAGAAAATGTAAGAGACGTTGTATGAAAGTGAATGAAGCAAGAAGTGAATGCCAAGATCGTGTTTGGCGGTCCATCCCCTCTGCCTACCCCTGTGGGGAAACGGCGTGATGGTTAGTTAGTTAGTTAGTTAATAAGAGTATTTATTAAATTATTGAAACTTTTAAAAATTTAATAATAATAATAATAATAATCGGATGATTTGTATAGCGCCGTTTTTGTGAAAAATCACCTCAAGGGCGCTGTACAAATATAACTTCATATTCTTTACCTAATTATGTACAAATATATACAGAAAACATACTTACCTGGCAGGTCGCTACAGATGAACACAGTTTTATTAGAAAATTTAAGTAAAGTGATGATATTTTTACAGTTGCTATTTTATCCTCCTTTTCTATTGATTTTACATTTATTAGAAGATTGATGGCACAAGAAGAGTTGGTATTTATTTGAAATATTTATAATTTTTAGGACTGGAAAATATTTATAAAATTACCTTAAAAAGCGTAAGAAGCTTTTAATAAATATTGACATTTTTTTATTTTATTTTACCCTTCTAATCATTTACAGTGTTGCGGGCTATGGTCGCATTTGCACACCGATACCTGAATTTTTAAACATTTTCTATTTAATGACTTTAGGTAAGCACTAACCGGCTAGCATAGCTAAGCAATTTACTGGTGCATTTCTTCCATTTATGGATATGATTGTCTGAAAATATGAGTTTTTAGTTTTTTTCTGAATTCTGTCGAGTCTTTGATAATTCTTGGGTGGGATCCAGACGCGATGTCAACTCAGCCACTGACCGGCCGTATTCGTAGGATATATTCCTATTATTTTTAAATGAATAAATGAGTTGCTAAATATAAATATTTACTGACGACATACTTGTGTTAAGTGTCATACGCTCCAACATGCCTGAATAACAAAATAAAATGTTTGGCATGAATGGTTTCGTAAACTTTCACTTACCTGTAAAATGATATTCCAACTGTTTTTTTATTCGAAACACGTTCCACTCGTAGTCTGAACAATTGTACGGCATCTTGACTGTGTATTTAATGAACTTTATATGGTATTCTCACCGTGTATTTTTAGGGCACATCCTATCGTGTTGTATATTACATAAATTGAAGAAATGCACACGTAAATTGCTTAGCTAGGCTAGCTGGCTAGTGCTTACCTAATGTGACTTATAGAATAAGTATAAAAAAAATTCACGTTCGTTGCGCAAATGCGTCCACAGCCCGCAACACTGTAAATAACTGGATATGTAAAAAAATGTTAACATCTATAAAAAACTTAAGGTCATATTATAAATATTTTCCAGTCATAAAATTAGAAAGCAAATTATTGATTTAATATGTTTATACAAAATAATTCACGGTCCTCTAGATACTATATGATGTCTTAGCAGTGTAAATATACCCCATTCCTACTGTTTAAGATGCCATAACACATTCCATCTGAATACTTTCAGAAATAATTATACCTACTTTAGTCCTCTGCCTCAAATGTGTACTGACTATAGAGTGTGCTAATGTAGACATTTTTATCTATAATCTGAACAGTTTCACAAAAAATGTCCAGCTATTTCTTAAAAATGATATACTGATTAGGCTAATTATATTATGTATCACTTGTGTCTCTTGTTTCTATTGTATCATTGAGTGAGTTTTTCTACTTTTGTGTAACCTTTGTCTGATTATTTGTAATTTGTGTATAACTGGATTGTTCTCGCGTAAGTATAAACATCTGTAAAAAATACAGTATAACTATATAATTGTGATATGTAACAATAATAATGACCTCATTTCTACGATTCCGCAATTCTGCGATTGTTTTTTTCCGGAGATAAATATGTGGTTTTCAGTAAAGAGGCAAAAACAACAACAATCAATCAGGCATCAATCTTTATTTAAATTGTAGTTTTCTGCATTTACAGACAGCATTTAAATGGTTCCTTATTACTTATATCTACATTTTGTTGTGTACTATTGTGTCAGACATGTGGCACACAGGCGAACTGTAGGGGCAGCTGATTCCGATCTGCAAAGAGGGCTGACGGTGAGGGAGACACAACCTATCGTTCCCTTGCGAAGGGGAAAGATACCCACAATATTTTAGACTTGAATTTGGCACAATATATACACTTTCATGTAAAACTTACAAAGTTGTTCAAAATCCTTTTGCACAAATTCGCTCCGCGGGCCTTGTCTGTTGTTGATGCGAGAGTCCAGTGGGTAGTAGTAGTCCAGGAGGGGTCCAGGGTCAGCGGTGGTCAAAATAAAGAAGAAGACAAGTCGGTAGGAGTAAAGTGAGGTAGGGCAGTCGAGCTAGAGAAGTATTTGTTGGGGCGAGAGTTGCTGGCTGACTGAATAAATCTGGTTTTTGCCTTCTATTTGTACCCCAAGTCTCTGTTTGGATTTTCGCGACGCTATTGGCACATCTCTGTGCCGGTACCATTCCAAAAAATTATCCAACGGGACCTGTCTCCCTCGCACCACGTTGCCTCGCTCTTTCATTTATTTTGTCATTCTAGCAGTGACGGGACACTCCCCGCCACCTGCACAATATACTTGAATACGTTTGCACAAAACATTTATTTGGCTAGTCAAATGTACAAGTGCCGACAATATATTTAATATAAAATATTACTCTTACAACTATCGCCGCACCAAACATCGTGAAAGAAGCGTAGACGTCTAACACAACTATATTTATTTAAAAAAAAAATTAACCATTCCATTACATTAAAACGATTGTATTATCGTATCGATTAACTCCCTCTCTACGTTTCTTCAGAATGCCAGCTTTCCCTGCCACTAATTTCGTGAAGAGGAAATCATCGCCCCATTAAAGACCAAATCAAACATTCAAGTAATGAATGAACTGGGACCAGTGGGACAAGCATATACATGTGGGGACCTTCAAATCCCAGCGTTATCTGATTTTATCTTTTATCGATCGTTATTTTATCGACGACGAGAAATCTTCGTTAGTTTTATAGTCCTAATATTTCTAACAGTAATACAAATTACACAGTGATCTTCAGCGGCAACCTAAATGCGTTGTTTTTCTCCAATACATGAGAATTGATTGAGGACTCTTCGAATACGTAGGTATGTATGGTATTATCATCGTTTCAATATTTATTTATTTGTAATAAACAAATATATACGAGATATGCAAAGGAAGTTTAACAAAAGGTAATCCAACAAAGTTTCTTGTGCTAACAGTGGTTAAATACAGATGTTTTATTTGTGAACCTAACTAGATAAAGAAAAAACGAAATAAAAAGGAAGGCGGGAGTGGAAGAGGAAGATGGGATCGGGACAGGAGATGCTCTTGATACATTTTATATTTGCCTATCAATTTGCAGTAGTACGTATTACTTCGGTTCTATATTTTGAAAGGGTATTGTGAAGAATGTCGATATTGTAAAATTGTGCATTTATTGCCCGTGAAGCGATTTAATCACAAAATCGCCTCCAGGCAGGCACATTAATTTGTTTCCGCTTTATTGCAAACTAATCGACTGTTATGGTGTACCTTTTTAATATCAACTAACTAACCATTCCTCTCGCATTAAAAACAATAAAGTTCGCATAAACAAATTCTCTCTTGCAATCGTTGAATGAGTGTATTTTTCGTCAAACATTATTGGACATGAAGTAGTTTGCAACTGATTGAAATAATGTTAAATCGGCATTGAAGTTTTATAAGAGCAAAGAGTAAGGAGCTATTGTAAAATTACCTTTTTATTTACAAGCGCCCTTTAGGTAATTTTCTCACGAAAACGGCGCTAAAGAAATAATCCGTTGATTATAATTATTATCTACAATTCAAAAACTAGTTCCTCTTTTTTATTTCTATCATGCACTATATTATTTATTATGCATTTTAATATTATCCGAAATATAATTGTTTTTGACATAAAATATATACTCGTATATTTATGACAATATATATTTTTGCACTTGTATGCAATGTATCATTTAATTCGGATTATTACCATTTAGGTTTTATTTTAGTATTATCCGCAAATTAAAAGTTTTCCCTTTGTAACTTCTCTGTGTCATGCACTTATACATTATTATACATTCATATATATTATACATATTTAACGTTTATATACCTACTATGTGTCATGTTCTTTTTTGTTAACTTAATACCTTTCTTTTTCTTTCTGAAAAATTCAAAAATATGTAAAAGCGCACCAGGGCGTTAGAAATTTGTTTTTTAAATTGTATTATTTACGTTTTACAAAAAAGAAAATTCAATACTCCCGTTAGAAAAATTAATTTTGCGTAGTTTGTCTATCGGGAGCTTATTATTCAAAACCCAAAATTTACAGTTAAGGTTACACAATATGTAAAATAAAAACATAAAAAAACTTAAAATTTTTAAAATTAAAGCATGAATATTTATCAAGAATCTTAATCAAAAATATTTCTTAAAAATATGAAAAAAAAAGAAAACATAAACGAAAACAATAAATCGTACATAAAATTATATTTCCTTATTATCTAATACAAATGGCTTCTTTCGGCTAGCCAAGTTTTCGATATATTTATTAACTGTTTAGTTTTAATAGTTTTTTTTTTTATTTCAGCAGACAACATATTAAAACAGCTAGAAATCATGTAATCTAACGTTATTTGACCATATTTGTTTTTATGCTTAGGAACAATAGTTCCTAAATAAACCCTTTATTAAAATTAATAAACGCTTCATTAAAATTAAGAGGAGTATTGTAAGTGTGCTCTAGTCTATTTGTATTATATGTAGGGTTATTAATATGCTGAAATATAATTTTGTACCACAGAATTGATCTAACTGAAAGAATTTTGAGACTGATAAAAAAAGTATTGAATATTATGCCTTTATTCATAGAAACTTTTGAGCTAATAATTTACACTGAATGATTAATGCTTTTTTTCAGAAAAGTACCCAGACTGTAATTCCAAACCTTAGAACAGATTCCGCTAATGGTAAATAAATAATTCGAAGTGTACAGATTGGAACAAAGAATTTTAATTTAAATAATCTACTACTAACAATTGATCTAATTCGTACACATAAATAAAAATAAATTTCAAAAAATAAAATGAAACAATTCATCACGAAAGCACTCGCTCAGTTTTTAGACAAAAGCGCCACTTGTATAATATTAATTATATACAGTGGGAACTTATACCCGCTAAGCCACTGCAAGTAGCTTGTCAGCAGTAACTTGTACCTAGACTTTTTCCAATTATATCTTATATAATAACCGTCGTGAACTTTACCGCTTAGTGACATTTCCGACCCTCCAACTCTCCATTGTCCCTGAACGAAACTTGCACAACGTAAGTCAACAACCCAGTTAACTCTTCCCGCGTGTGATGGGCTACTTTCCTTTCATATATTGCGATGCTATTAATTTAGCGACACGAATTAAAACGCAGCCATTTATCCCACTTAGCTATTGTACTACAATGCGAACATTCTCCTATACAGATGAAATGGGCATTCATAAGCGTAGTCGTTAACGAATTCAATCACAATTTCAGGTAAAATACTAAAAGCTGTTTATAATTTCCTCAAATGGTTGGTATTCACTTTGTAGCGTCCATTATTAACAAATGAATTAAAAAATACTTTGTATTCATCACTTTATTAGTATATACATTTCAACATGTTTCAAAAGCGATGCTTTCCTCATCAGGGATATATAGAATACTAACAAAATAATAATGCATAGACAAATTAATTTGAAATGATTGCAACTATTTTTACACGAAATACTTCTATAAATTTCAGTATTAGAGTTAAGGAGCACCAAAGGCGTTTAAATAAGATAGAACGATTCAGAGTTAATACAGGGTGCGGCAGCATAACTTCCTTTTTTCAAAACGTAATAAAACCCATTGCATGAATCATAATGTTTTTATTTGTTTTTTATAATGTAGGCACATATCTAAAGTTTGTTTTATTTAGCTTTTGAAACTTAAATCAGGTAGGTGACGTCCCCCATTCTCCATACCCCGAGTAAACCGATTTCTGGCGTTTGTCATGACTCTTGCCAGCATATCAGGCGTTATCCTGTCTATTTATTCCTGGATTTTGTTGGTCTTCAAATCTTATAGAGTCCTTGGACGGTTCACATAATAAACACGGGATTCCCAAAAACCCCATAGAAAAAAAATCACAAGGGGACAAATCGGGAGAGCGGGCCGGCCACTTCAAATCGCCCCTAATTGAGATGAGGCGCTCATCGCTCTGGGAAGTGTTCCCTCAAAACAGCCATTGATGCTCTTGCAGTGTGTGCCGTTGCACAAGTTGGAACCAAGTGTCCCCTAAGTATCCGTGGGAAAAAATCCTGTAACATGTTTACATACAGGGCTGAATTCATTGGTCACTGTTTTCCTCAAAGAACCAGGGAAAAATAAATCCACTTGAGGAAAGTGTACACTACACTGTGACTTTAGGTGAATGCAAAGGCCTTTGATGTAATTCTCGAGGATTGTTGTCAGACCAGTAGCGCATGTTTTTTTTTTGTTGGGTGGGTTGTGATCATAGAACATACGTTCGAAAAGTGGGCCTGAACGGCAAACGCACGCTCCTCACTGTTCCAACACATGATGGTGACTAAACTGTGTCGGAACAGAAGTTTATAGTTACGCCTCTCGAACGAGACCACTACCGCTTCGCTACGACATCAACAGAATGGCGCGCATTACTTTGATTAGCCCTTGTAACGTGGTAACAATAAATATTGTCAAGATAGACATTTCGAATTGTTATTTATCTACGATCACGGGAAATTTAGAGGTCATCACAGTAACAATAACGTAATTCCATAAAATACGAATAGCTAAATGAGAAATGGATTATTTGGACTAAAGTGACTATCTGAATATTAAAGGTCGATTCACATCTACCAGCACGTGGCAGGCACGGCACAGAAGCGAAATACATTCACGCTCTGTGTAATGTGAATACTATTTTCTGTGCTGTGCCTTCTACTGTACTTGTCTGCACCGCACTTTGCCGGTAGATGTGAATACACCTTTATTCTACTGTATGAAGCTATCACTTTGTCGTTATCGCCTTTGATTTAATGCCGACCGGTTTCAGAACAACCGTTTCATCATCAGAGCAAGACATATAAAATATTCAGTTCGGTCGTCGGCTGAGTTGGCATCGTGTCTGGGTCTCACTCAAGCATCGTGAGTTCAATTCCTCGGCTGGCTCAGTCCTCCATCACGACACAAGCAATATCTTCCGCTTACTGTGATGGTAGTAGGAGATTTTCAAATATTTTCAAATGTGCCAGGTTATTCGTAACCAGGAAATATTTGTCTTTTTTTTTGATAAAAAAAAACATATCACATAATTATGGCAGAACATACATATTATTTGTCACAGTGGGGGTGGGGGCATGACTAGGGATTAGTAAAGAGTGGGAGAAGAGATAGAGATTGAGGAAGGGGTGAAAGGAAACATATTTAAAATGGGGCTGTAAAACAGGTTTTTTTTTACGGACATTTATTAAGGGATTTTTTCAAGTTAAAAAATAAAAGTGTTAAATCAAAGGTTCATTGTTTCGTTTAATTTGACAGACCTTTATTCGTTCAATTCCCGTTATTTGTAGATAAATACGTACATAAAATTACCGCACAAATGCATTATTCTGCACCTCAGATGTTGCTTATAATTATTATTTTTAGTATTCTATATATTCCTGATGAAGAAAGCATCGCTTTCGAAACATGTAGATATCTGTTTGCGAGTATATTAATAAAGTGGGAATACAAAGTATATTTTTTAATTAATTTATTATTATTGACGCCACAAAGCGAATACCAAACCGTTTGAAGAAATTATATACATGTATTCAAATGAGCATAAAACAAAAAAAAATTAACAATATATACATATTTATAAAAAAATATGTTTAACCCTTGGACTTATGTTTATATAAATGTAGTATAAAAAAAAATTAAAAATACCGTTCGTTACAAATGATAAATAGCCATGGCGAAGTAAATAACATATCTGATTTTGTTTGTTGCAGCCCCGGATATCGGGAACAGAACGCCTACTGGGTGGGCGCCTCGGACAGAGCGTCGGAGGGAGACTTTCGATGGTCGGATGGACTGCCTTTCTCTTTCACACGTAAGTTGCTGTCATCAGACATATGTATTGTACTATACTGCCATGAATAACCATTACCACACGTAAACAAACTGAAATGCATTCAAAAATATTATTTACTAGCTGAAAATATGTGTGCTGAGGCAGTATTTGCTCGGAAACAATGAGATATGTCGTCGTCAACTTTGCATAGTGTTTTCTGGCTGGATTAATACGACAACGCTACTATTATGTTCAAGAAAGCATTGCGGTAATTGAACTTTTTTTTTACAATTACTTCACACAGAAGGCCTTCAGGGAAATAATTTTCCTTCAAGGCCTATATCATCTTTGGGGATGATGTGTAGAGCGTCTTTTAGAGGATGGGAAGGAGTGAACCTGGATCTTGAAGAGACCCGTGTTGTAGGAGGGAGGAAACACAGAGGCCGGCAGATCATTCCACAGACGAGCTGTTTAATACAAGAACGAGTCGTAGAAGCGACCCGTTCTCATGTGTGAAATTTCAACCGTGTGCAAATGTTGTGCGCGCGTTTGGCGTGTTTCTCGACTGTGCGCCGGCGCCGAATGGATCAATGACGCAAGTTCCTCAGAGTATCTTCCATTAAAATACCAGTATAACAAGGAGAGCATTCCCACCTGACGTCTGTTTTCCAAAGATTGCAATCCGTTTGTTAAGATAGGTGAATCTATCAAACGGGCTGCACAGAGTCAAGGGTTTTGGAGCTCCCGACCAGAGGTGGCTGCCAAATTCTATAGTGGGTTGCACTTGCGATTTGTGCAGTCAGCAGTTGTGTACTATCGGCGGGCTCTGTACAATACGCCCAGCTTCTGGAGGCTAACTTTACTCTGGCTACGATGGAGCCCCCATACCTGAGCTGGCCACTTAAAGTTACACCAAGCATATCAATGGAGGGCTTGTTGTTGGAGGGCAAGTATTAAATAAATTGAGAAATAAAATTTTAAAAAAAAAAAATATATATATATATATATTTTATTATATATATAAATTTATTATATACATCATAGAAGCCCGCCTCAGTCCAGCCTCCAGCATCGACGCATACTGGACAAATATATTGGCCCCTCACAATATAAATGCCGCAGCACCCTTAAGGAGTTATCCTACTCTTATTTAGTTAAATTATTAATTTTCTTTATTTATTTATTTTTTACGATGTGATGTATGTTTATATTTTGTATATTTTTTATAACTATTGAATGTATATTATTGTATGGAATGTGTGGGACTGCACTAACCTCCCCACATACCGGAATAAACATTTATTATTATTATTATTATTATTATTATATATATACATAAAACAGCAGTACAGGTTGGTTACAATGAGGGTAGACTTAAATATAATAGTAACACCGTAACAGTAAATACACCAGATATCAAGGAGCTATACAACCAAGGAGACCGTCATATTTGTTACCATCAATACACAAGGTTACTTTCCAAAAGCCAACACTTTAACATCAGTGAAAATTTCATCATAGGGCAATTGTTTTTAAATTCGTGCGGCAATTTGTTAAATATAAATGGTACAATGTATTCAAGGGTTCGTTGACCATATTTATTTTGAAATATTGGCACTATCATTCCTATATTTTGTGTGAAACGTGTATTGTGTACATGATCCACCACTGCCTTATATGGAATTTCAGATATATGTTGCAGTAGAATTTTATGATACGAAATACCACAAACAGGTTGATTTGTACATGATATCAATGTCTCGCCTTTGCTTAAAAACTGTTTTACTTACTGGCAATTTTACCATGGCATTTTGAATCAGCTGTAAATGTTTTATGTTGGTCTTATAGGAGTGTCCCCAAGAAGTTATACCATACCTTATAGTCGATTCTGCTAGAGACAATTAAATTAGTTTCATAGTTTTTATAGGCACATATAATTTTACCTTATGGAGTCTTCCTACAATGGCTCGAAGTCGCTTACAGAGGTTGGAAATTTGTACGTCCCATTTCATTAATTCTTTTGTGTTTAATATACACCTAAACTTAGTTTCTTTTAAAATGTATTTTTAGTTTTTTCTTAAAAGAAATCATAATTTTTTTCATCTTGTATATCTTTGGGAAGTTCGTTAAAACATTTTATGGCAGAATATGTGTAATGGTGTTGAGCTGTTGTTGTATTAAGTTTAGGGATTATTATTTGTCCTGTGGTTCTCGGCCTGGTGCTCAATGACTCTAATTTTAGATTTTCTTTATGGATTTGAAGTAATGAATGAAGTAAGTTTTGTCCGAGTTTAAGGATAGGTAATTGTCATCCAGCCATTGTTTCAGGTTGTTTATTTCAATATTCGCACTTCGATAGGCTTCTTCCCAAGTTTTTTTTTCTATCATTAAAACTGTGTCGTCAGCAAAAGATATAATTTTTCCTATTTTTGGGACACCAAGCATGTCATTTACGTAAATAATGAACAGTATTGGTCCCAGAACTGTTCCTTGGGGGATTCCAAATTCTGAATAAATGGGTTCGCTCAATATATTATTAATTTTTACGTGTTGGAGTCGTTTATGTAAATAACTTTTGAACCTTCCTTTAATTCCAATATTTTCAAATTTTTTGATTAGTTTCTTATGGCATATGCTGTCAAATACTTTCCTCAGGTCGATGAATATACTTAAACATTTGTTTCCCGAGTCAAGAGCATTATATATTATAGAGGTTAATTTCGCGATTGCATCTTGTGTGCCCAATTTTTCTCGGAAGCTGAATTGGTTATCATTAATTACTTTATTTGATTTGATGTGCTTAGTTAATTGTGACTTTACGACTTTTTCAAATATTTTAGCTACCTTGGATACAATAAATATGGGACGATAGTTTGAGATGTCGGATGCAATCCCTGATTTGAATATAAGGGTTATTATTGTATTTTATATGTTTTTGGGAAAATTCATTTTTGTATGCTGTTATTAATGATGTGTGTAATCGGTTTTGATAAAAATTGTCTCATTTGTTTTAATAAATTAACGGTGATATGGTCGAAACCAGGGCGCTCGTAAGTCCATTATTATATTTTCTATTTCTTTTTTGGTGCATCTGTCAAATTTCTCGAAGACTTTGTGGCAAGTCTGTTGTAATTAGAGTATTTTTTGGTTGGTTATTGTCAATTAGATTCTCTCCGACTTTAGCGAAGTAGTTATTAAAAATGTTTGCAATTTTAGCTGGTTCTTTTTTTGACTCTATTGTTTCGTTATCATATGTTATTTTATCTATCTGTTTATTTTTATTACCCTTGCCTATGATGTTATTGATTGTAGCCCAGACTTTTTTGTTATCTTTACCACTGACTTCAATTTTTTCCTTAAAGTAATTTTCTTTTATTTTTTTAATCAAGTTTGTGAGTTCATCTGGTATTACAGCTTGTGTTAAAATTGTGTTGATCAGATTTGTTAATATATGTTAATATATTGTCCTATAGGACCCAAAATATCTATGTGTCTTTTTATGTCAAACATTCGGATATTATCTATGCCAGGGGATTTTAAATTTTTGAGAAGTTTGACTATACTCAATATGTCTGCGAGTTTTTGTTTGTTTGTTTTTGTAGCTTTATTTAGATGTAAGCAAATTTTCATACATCTAGTAATAAAAAAACATATAAGATACATAATAAAATAAATAGAGTCATAAAATTATAACGGAAAGAATACAGTTAATAAAAAAAAAAAGAAATACAGTTACCCCAGTTCATACAGTTAATACAAAAAGAAATACAAGTCATAAATTTTTCTTTATGTATATAGCACATGTTTTACGGAAAGTGCCAAGACTTGAGGCTTCCTTTATGGAATTTGGTAGGTTATTATAAAGTTTTTGCCCTTTATAAAACACGCTGTTCTGTGTACACGTAAGTTTTGTTTGGGAAGCCTGAAGTCTCGGCAACTCCTCGTAGGATAATTGTGAATATTTTCATGATACATAATATTAGTTTGCAGATATTTAGGGAGCATGTTATTTTTAAGTTTGTACATCATTGTTAATGTATTATATGTTGTTTGGTTGTCATCATATTTAAGTTTTGTAACATAGTTTTAACTCTAGTAAAGATATTACATTTCAGAATCATCCTCATGATGCTCGTGGTACATACAAACTTTGCGGTGACTCTATAGGGACAATATTTGACGCCTTAAAATCACATTTATGAACCATTGAGGCTATGTTATCTGAAAAATAATTAACAAATTGGTTTGTAACATTTTCCGCAGATTGATTTTTTAACATAAACCTACTGATTACATCGTCACAGTTACTCTTTGTCCTAATTTTATTTTTTTCACCCAGGTTTTTTTGATATCTGAAAAATTATTCTTAAATTTGTCATTGAAAAAGGTGGTTTTTACTTTTATTATTAATTTTGTAACAAAATTATGAAAAGATTTGTATTGTTTTTCATAAATTGCATTTGTTGGGGAGCTTTTCCACCGCTTAAATAAAGAATCTCGTTTTTTAATGTGTGATAGAATATCTTCTGCCATCCATTCTTTTATAATCCAAGGTCTTGTATTGAGTTTTATATTTATAAATATTTTACTATTTTCATATACTTCGTTAAACTTGCTTTTTATTTGACTATATAAATTATTGCAATCATTTGTCGGAAGCAAAACATTCCAGTTATAATTTCTAATTGAAAAATCTATTCGTTTTTGAGATAAAATTGAGACCTTCTGACCATTATTTATAGGTCGTTTATTAGTTTTATAGTACGGAATGTTCACAACTGTTGCAAAGTGGTCGGCAATGATAAAGTCACAAACACATGCGTATAGTATGTCAGTTTCTTTGTGTTTGCTATTATACCTAACAAAAATGTGATCCAGACATGTTCGTGTCATTTTACCATTTGCTATAGCTTCCCTTGTAACGTTGTTTATACATTTTGTAAAATAGTTATTTGAAAGAGCATTTTCGTATTGAATAATCACAGGATCTATATAATTTAACAAATCAATATTTATGTCACCAAATATTAGCATATTTTCATTAGGGTTTGAACATTTTATTAATATTGATGAAAGTTCATTGATAAATGATTGTTTACTAAGATTTAGTGGTCTATATATTGCTAGGATATTGAGTATATAATTATTTGGTAATGTTATTATACAGGAAATATTCTCGAACAACTTTGTTTTAAGTAAATTTTGGGTGAAAGGTAAAGTATCCCGAATATACAAGATTATACCCCCTCCAGATTTGGATGTGCGACAGTAACTAATACTATTGTAACCGGGAATTTCGAAAAGACAAGTATGTTCCCTTTTTATTAAAGTTTCACATAGCATTAGGATATCTATATTATTCCAACAATTTTGGAGGTTAGCATGTAAAACATCCCAGTATTTAGATATGGATTGAATTGGAATTTTATTTAAATTTATTTGATTATTAATGAGTACACTATTTGTGTTTTAAGATTTCCTTATTTCTGACGCTTCTAAATTATCTAGACTAATGCCTATTCCTTTTTTATGCAGTAAACTAGTGCCTGTATTTTTTATTGAATGTGTGGTCTGTTTCTAAGAGGTGGTTGGCAAATTCCGAAAACCCATTATTATTGAGACATCTTAAATGTTCTTTTACCCGGATATTAACATTACGCGACGTTTTGCCGACGTAAAATGTGGGCAATCGTTGCATTGAAGTGAATAAATGCCCGAGTGATTTAAACTGTCTTCTTTATCTTTACCATTAATTAAAAATTTACCTATACTATTGTCTGAATTGTATTGAACCATTGACTAATGGATTTCTAATGGACCGACAAGAGAACGAAAATACTGTATATATTGAAAGTGAGGAAGAAGAACCAGAAGAAATCATCAAGACCTTAACAATAAAAAACATAAACGAAACTTTTACGCATCTCGAGACATTTTTTAATATTATGGAAGAATGTGATCCCAATGGAAAACGCATATCTCAAGTGCGTATGGCGATCCATAATAGTACTGCATGTTATAGAACTCTCTATGAAGAAAATAAAAAAAAGTAGTAAAATACAACTAGCCCTTGACAAGTTTATTAAGAGAATATATTTTTTATTTAATATGCACTTAGTAATTTTTGATAAATTTGAAAGTACAATTTTTGGTATTTTTTTTTTTTTACATCCCTCTACTTTCGAAGATTTAACTTACGCACACATTTTCAGGAACCAATCATGTGCGAAAGTCGAGGTCCGCCTGTATTTACAAACGTTCCAGAGTGGAAGATACTCTCAGTATCGCCCTGGTGAAAGACCACCATTCAGAATTGAAACGTTGCTCGAAATGGCTTTTAGCCGTGTTTGGTGACCAGATCTGAATAGCCAAGGTATTTCCCAACCTTACTCTTCCCCTTCCCCTTCCCCTCCCCAATTCCTTCAGCCTCACAACATTCCCCAATTGGGGATGCCATAATCTCACTGACACCAAAGTTTTGGGAGCAGTTGGGACTCTTGTCCGGTATTCATATAAAAAAATAAAAATATCTTTAGGTAAATCCATTCTTTTATAAATTAAGATACGGGCGCCATCTTTTAACATTTTTTAAAAATTATTCGGTATTCATATAAAAAAAATCCAGAATACTAAAAAATAATAATGTCAAGTATAGACAAATGATAAACATAGAACACAAAAATGTAAGAATAGTCATATTATAAACATAAACAAAAATTGATTAAAGTAGGTAATAATTAATCAAAGATGTTAATAAACAATATTATGAAACATTGAATAATAAATTTACGAGGTGGTCCGTAAAATAAGTTTCCCTTTTTTTTCACAATGAAAACCATTTTATTTACAACGAACAATACATCGTTGGAAAGCTTAGACTTTTAGCTATTTTTCTACATAGTCTCCGTTGACTTCGATGCACTTTTTCATCCGGGTTACCATCTTTTTGATTCCCTGGTGATGGTAGCTCAGAACCTCTTCTTTCAGCTTCTTTTCGTTTGCAAAATGCGTTCCACCGAGGCCTTTCTTCAAATCAGGGAAGAGATGGTAGTCACTTGGGGTCAAGTCCGGACTGTATGGTGGGTGTAGGACGATCTCCCATCTGAATTTCGCAATGAGCGCGGTGGTGACGCTGGCTGTATGCGGACGAGCGTTGTCCTGATGAAAATGAATTCCATTCGTCAGCATGCCCCTCCTGTTGTTTTGTATGGCCCTTTTAAGGTTTTCCAGAGTTTTTCAGTAGCGATCAGCAGTTATTGTTGTGCTGGTAGGCATAAACTCGCACAACAATAGGTCTTTCCTATCCGAGAATACCGTTGCCATGACTTTGCTGGCAGACAGCGTTTGTTTGAACTTACGCGGCGTCGGCGATTCCAGATGTTTCCACTGATTGGGTTGTTCCTTTGTTTCCAGTGTGAGGTAGTGGGCCCACATCTCATCCCCAGTGACTATGGAGTCCAAGAACTCCTCACCGCCGACTGTGTAGCCCGCGAGAAATGTGGTGGCCGCTTCAAAACGCTGTCGTTTGTGGTCCTCCGTAAGCATCCTGGGCATCCATCTTGCACAAACCTTAGAATAACATAATGTTCTGTTAGGATCTTATCTATAGTTGTCTTGTTGACATCTGGGATCATCTCGCTAAGCTCCCGAACCGTCAGTCTTAGATCTGCCAGCATTGCCGCTTCCACTTTCGAAATCGTTTCGTCATTGACCGATGGCCGTCCGGACTGCTGTTCATCATGGACATCTATGCGCCCTTCTTTGAATTGTTTACGCCACTTGCGCACCATTTGAACACTCATGCACGTTTCTCCATACACTTCTGTCAGTTGAGAATGAATTTCCGTCGCCGAATGGCCTTTGGCAAACAAAAAACGAATCACGGAGCGTACTTCACGCCTCGCAGGTGTTACCTACTCCAGAATATACTCGAACCGAAGATAGTACGCACCCGGCTCTACACCTTATCTAGCCGTGTCAACAAAACTACGATGAACCCGGACACCTTATCTTGCCGTTTCCTGATCATCCACAATGGACCCGGACGTGTACCTAGTGCACACGAGCCCAGCAACGAGATCACCTATAACCTCCAGTTAACGAGACTTCTCGTTTCTGCGTTGTGAGATTCTCCATTGGAAAATTGTATTTAAACTCACTTGTATTTTTTTTGTATATTTTTAAATAAATATTATAATTTCACCGACTCTTCATTTTATAAAAATCAACAAAAGTTAACTCGGGCGATGCGATCGGGAACTCCATTATTTATGGCTACCAAACCGACACTGAGCGTCGCAGCGAGTTCGTTCGGGTGGGGATGTGGAGAGGGAAGACCAAGCGACGATCCAGTGTTGCCGAATTGCACGTATCAGCGATCAGCGCGCCCGTGGCAAACAGGGAAACTTATTTTACGGACGACCCTCTCTATGAGAATTTTTTTTTTTTTTAAATTTTTATTATTGATATTAATACGAAAAAAAATTCAAGAGACAGCTTATTTTTTTTTATATTTTACTATTAATTACATTAATTGACTATTAACACTTTTCTAATTTCTAAAATTTAAAATTTGACTAATAATAAACCGGTTGTATTTGTATGTAAAAATTTTAAACCTCTATTCATATCAAAATAATGATTGGTTTCCAAAATACGATGGGCAAATTCAGAATAATTATTTTTATTTAAACACTTCAGGTATTCTTTAACTCTAATACTAAAATTTATTTGAAGTTTTTCCTATGAAAAAGAAGTACAAATTTCAATTTTAAAAAAAAGGTTTAATATAAAAAGGTTTGGCTAAGTAATTACTATGATGCGTAACAGCTGTTTTGTCTTTCGAGGGCATTATCAAACTATAGTGAAGTCACTTACAGGCGATCAATTTTTATTATTTTTTTTTTTTATTTGCTTATTTATTTACGGACCAATGTCCGATTTCACAAAATACTTAAGACGAAATGAAATAAACAAGAGCTACAGAAAAATAACAGCACATATAATAAATAATACAATAATGAAGTAATGACAAAAATATACATTTGAGAGAACACTCAAGTCATAGCCTGAACATGGTTTTAGTAGAGTCCACGATTTTAGACATTCTAAATGATAATCTTAGAGTTCTAATTTCGTAAAGCCCTACAAAAGTCATTAACACTGGTACCAAAAATTTCAAACCCTGGCTTAAGTTAACAAATCTAGATATTCTTTGCAGTGGAGAATGGTACCCATAATTAGTGTTTATTGTGGAAAATAAATTAATTGTTTCTGAGTGTACGGCAAGGAATGTTGAACTGAATGAGTTGCAATAAAGAAGGTGAATCAATAATACAATTAATAATTTTTAAAATGCAAATAAGATCAATGTCTTTCCTACGCTTTTCTAATGTAGAAATGCTTATAAACATAGCTTTTTTTAAATTACATAAAAATAGTTTATATTAAAACCAACTGTCTCTCTTCGCTGTACCCCTTTTCCGATAGCGGACATGACATTATAATATACGCCAGTTATCATAAACTGAGTATTTAATTCACAGTTCAATTTTACATTTAACAAAGGTTTTAAACCTATCTGATGATGCCGGCAGCAGATCTAAACCAATCTGATGATGCCAGCAGCAGAGCCAAACCAATCTGATGATGCCGGCAGCAAAGCTAAACCAATCTGATGATGTCAGCAGCAGAGCTAAACCAATCTGATGATGCCAGCAGCAGAGCTAAACCAATCTGATGATGCCAGCAGCAAAGCTAAACCAATCCGATGATGCCAGCAGCAGAGCTAAACCAATCTGATGATGTCAGCAGCAGAGCTAAAACAGAATAATTTCGTTGAGCAAAGTTATAAGTTGGATAACCATAAAATCATTGTGTGGTTATGCGGCTAAATAACAAATGTAAAAAAATAAATTAATATCAAATTGTGACGTGAATATTTTAACGGTACAACGGTATATTTTAAAGGATCGACAATTCTTCCAATGAAAATCCTGTAAACAGTTAATATATTTATCCACGGGTAATGCTGTTGCTAGTTAAACAATTTTCCAGCGCGCTTTCTCTACAAAGAGCCGTACGAAATATGGCCGCTTAGCGTCTCACACCACCGCGGTAATGCTCCCTACTTATGCTCTAATTCGCGGAGAATTTCATTTGTGCTCAAATTATACGCACAGGTTAATGTATATTTGTTGCGAATTTCAATATTACTGACGGGGAAGTGATCCCTTAGATTTGTTTTCTTGTTGTGTGCTTTAAATGTACCGTTATTTTGATTAAAATGATCACATTTCCGCAATACTGTAACCTCCATTACCTTAGTGAGCGGGCTTAAATATAAGATTGCTATGAGCAAGTGCTGCTGGCACATAAAACACAGTTTACAATTCTTTGAAATAAAAATAAATAAAATCCCTACAGTAGCAATAGGCAGCCCGCTCACTGGGTAGAGAAAATTAGCTCCACATTTATGCACCTCTAACCACAGTTGACACAGAAACGGGGAGAAATGTTCCCTGGCACTGAACACAAAAAATTTACAATACAATACAATACGATTTCTGCAATACGAATTATTTTAAAATGTCTTCAAAAGAATGGTATTCACTTTGTGGCATCATTATTAATAAATGAATTAAAACGTTCTTTGTATTCTCCACTCTTTTATTTTTTATTGAACATTTTTTGTTAAATAAATAAATTTTGAAACAGTCTATAAAATACAAGAAAATATGTAAACAAAAATCCCGCAAAGGTAAAGCCTGTGGATGGGAATTATAAACAAGAAATAAATTAATCATTTTCTTAAAAGAAATAAGTGCTAGAGAAAATAAGAACGATAAAATATGACATAAAGTGATAATAAGAAACAAACAAAAAAAACATTACATTATTATGACAGTAAACAGAATTTACTGTTATAATCGCATATACTCGTACGTACGTAAGTATAATAAGATTTTAGTGGATGTTTTAAAATCACGCACAAGTACGACACTAATGTTTTGAAATTAGGTTTTATAAAAATGTATATGTATTTGTGTATTAAAAAATAAGGCATTGAAAAGTATAATACATTGTTGGTACCAGCAACAGGTGGAAAATTGAGTTGAATTTTAAAAGACTGACATTAAAATTTAAACAAAAGAGAACAAGCTATAATTCTGTCTAAAGGAAAATACTATAGACGACTGTTAAGACTTGTAAGAAAAAAATGATCTATTTCAGTGTTTTTTATCCAAGATTTAATATATTTTTTATAAGAGTAAATGTTTTGACATAACACGGTCTCTTCAAAGGTTATGAAAAGTGAATTATACATTTTGGGTGCAATAAAATTAATATACCCTTGGGCCAACCTGGTTTTGTAATGGGGTACTGCATATATAGAAATACCGTGTCTTTGGCTAGAATGATTTGAATTTTTTGTGAAGTTGTTTGGACGCATGTAAATAAATTTTAGACATTGAAAACTATAGGTCTGTCTTAGGTCCAAAATATCACTTTCTGGGAATAATTGTTTGGAGGGATAGGTTTTGACTTTCTGGTACATAATCTTGATAATTGATTTTTGTACAATTTCGGTTTTAGTTTCAATTGAGGTTTTATGTGATTATTGTAAGTTCCACCCCAACCAATAGAAAAACAGTAAATAAACTAAGATTCTTAACTTATATATTTAAACGAATGCACTACTTCACTCATCTCTTTCCTAGGAAATGCACTACTTCACTCATCTATTTCCTAGGAAATGCACTATTTCACTCATCTCTTTCTTTGCACTATTTCACTTTTGCACTATTGCACTATTGCACTATTTCACTCATCTCTTTCTTAGGAAAGAGATGAGTGAAGTAGTGCATTTGTAAACGAGTTTAATGGTTTTGACCTTTAATAAGTTACTCATTCGTTTAAATATATAAGTTAAGAATCTTAGTTTATTTACTGTTTTTCTATATGGTTGGTCCATTTAAGTTGACAATCTATATTTACACCTAAGTACTTAATGAATTTTCCTGATTTCATCTCCTCACAGCTTGAGCACGTGGTCTGGTTACATTTAACATTATGAAACTTCAAATTAAGGTTAGTTTTAGGAGCTGACTTTTGAGTATTATAAAAAGGGATGAAAAGAGTTTTATCATAATTTAAAATAAGAAGGTTTCTATCTAGCCACTCTTTGATAATAATATTGTTTTTGTGAAAAATCACCTCAAGAAATGTCAATACATTTGTTAGCTTTATCGGTTGTATCTTCCCATGTTTTCCTTGAACCGTTATTGCAGTATCGTTAGCAAACGAGAAAATTTTACCAGGTACATCAATGTTACATAGATCATGTATATATACCAGAAAGAGTAGAGGCCCTAATACAGTTCCTTGTGGCACACCATGTTTAACAAAATCAAAATTGCTCGAGCATGCTCCAATTTTTGTGCATTGTTGACGATTCAGTATGTAGTTTTGTAATAACATGAGACAATTATCTTTAATTCCAATGTTGGATAGTTTCTTCAAGTTGGATGGTTAACGGTGTCAAAGGCCTTTTTTAAGTCCAGAAAAAATGTTAGAGTTTTGATGTTTGCATCTAAGTTAGAATATATGGTTTTGGTTAAATTAAATAAAGCATCATCAGTACTAAGTTTATTTCTAAACCCGTATTGGTTGGCTGATAGGGGTGCGTTTGATTCCAGAAAATCAATAATTCGTTTTTTTTCGACATTTTTCGAAGATTTTAGATAGTTGTGAAGTTAGTGTGATTGGTCTGTATTTATCTGTTTTTTGATAGATATCCTGATTTATGTATTGGAACGATGTTAGCCAATTTAAATGTATTCGGAAGAGTGCTATTTCTGATGCACGTGTTAAATATGTGATGAAGTGGGATAACTATATGTTTTTTTAATAGATTTTATTGTGGCATTGCTTAAGTTATCAGAGCCATTTGCAGACCTAACGTAAGCGTTTAGTAGTCTAAAGACTATCAATGTGGTTTGAGATTTCAAGTTCTGTTATTTGGGTGAAATCAGATAATTCAGAGGTAGTATTAATGTGTCTAAGATATCAGAGGGTATTTGCCGCGAGTGTAAGCTAAGAGAGGGATTATTTTCTATAAGAGTCGATGCGATGTTTGTGAAAAGGTGATTGAAATTGTTTGCGATATCCCCAGCGTTCTCAATGGTTATATTATTTTCATTTACAATTTTTTGGGGAATTTCGCTCTCCTTTTTATTTCTGTTTGAGATTTCATTTATGATGTACCACGTTTTTTGTGGGTCATTGTGTGCTTTTTGTAGTTGTTTCGAATAGTACTGTTGTTTGCACTTTTCTATTAGAGTATTTAGGTAATTTCTATATATTATGTATTGGTTACGATTGCTTTGATTTGGTGTTATATTGTTGGTTATGCAAAGATTTTAGTGAATTTTTATAGTCATTTTGGTTGTAAGTTTTATTTACTATGTACTTTTGCTATTTTTGATATATTAAATTCGCTACCGGTTACAACACAACCGTGCCATTCACTAGCGTTCTTAAAATTTTTATAGTATTTGAACAATTTAGTTCTATATTGATTTGAGATTATTAGTCCACGTGTAATCCACGGTTTTATGTGTCTATGTTTACTTTTTGGCACTGGTTTTGATCCACAACTTTCATTATGTTTTTGAATTGTCTCATAAAAGTTATTTAGAGATAGCTTTGGATCGTCATTAGAGAGCACTGAGATCCATGTTTCGGTTGTCAGTTAGATGTCTAGAGTTAGGTAATTAATTTTAGTGTTGATTTGTTGACAGTTATTAGGCTCTTTGTGGTTATAGGTGTTTTACAGTTCAATGACCATAGAAGGTGGGATAGTGGTCTGTTAAGTCAATTTTTAAAGTGACAGTTCTCTGGAGGTAAGTTTTATTGGATTTCAGAAATATGTGATCTAGACATGAATCGTTATGATGATTGGGTCTAGTGGTACTGTTTATGTATGACAAGTAACCTCTGGTGTACAGCAAGTTTAAGTATTAATTTGCAATTGGATTTAATAATGAGTTTTGTATATTTATATTGATATCCTACAATAAAGGAAAAATCGAATTGGTTCATATTGTTTCCCGTTATAAAGGTATCAATTTCGAGAATGAATAGAGTGGTGGATAAGGAAGGAGATCGGTATTGGGTCAAAATAGAATTTTATCCCCTTAGAGGTAAAAGTTGCATTTAAATATTTAAATTTGAACGGATTTATGTTAATATTAAAAATTTAGTGAGTTTTATAAAAAAGGGTTAAGCTATCGTATGAATTATGCCTTGAGGCTATTGAGAAGGTATTACATTTAGATATGCCGAAAGGAACACATTCTCTCAATTGAGTTTCAGTTCGTATTATTAGGTCTAGCTGGAAAAATAATGCATTTAAAAGGATACAGAATTCATCGAAGTGTTTACGGATACTTTTAATTTTCATGTTCAAGATGGTGAAGTTGGTATCATTAAAACTTGAGTTAATTTCAGTAGAATTGTCACATTCTTGGATTTCATGAATAACGTTGTTTTCTGCGTTGTCCATTTTTTCATTTGAGCCAGGAGAGTTTTTTTACAGATTAAGGGAATCCCAGGTTATTGTAATGGGACATCATTTGCATCCTTTATGTAAATAACTGGAGAGTCATGGGATTTTCTAAGTAACACAATGCCATTTTTTGTCCATGCAAATTTATACCCCATGGATTTATTGGATCTCGCTAGCCAAAACATCTGACTGTTGGAGGGAGTAAGCTTTTCATTGATATAAATCTTTTTTTCCGAAGAGGAGTAATTTATGTATTTTGCAGTAAGGCTTTCAGAATCCTTTTTTTGGATAAAATCCTATATTTAGCTTCTTTAGTCTCGAGTTTAAGAGTGATTGATTTTTAAGTAGAGTAACAGTTTGCGATGCTATTATGAATAATCAAATCTTCACACTCTCATTTTTTGAGGAAGTATTCAACAGGGATTTATGGGTTTTCATTTACTTTTAAACCAAGTCCTTGGATTTCCAAAGATGTCTCCAAAGAAGTTGGGGGAATTTGATTAACCACGTGTTTCAATGTTTTGTTCTCATTTTGTACTTCCTTAATTTTTAGGTATATTTTTTTATTTTCTTCCTCGTAGTCATCTATTTTTTTTTAGAAGAAATCAATTGCTTTGCTTAAATCAATTAATAGTTTAATAGTTTCACTTAAGGAGTTTTTTTCACTTATGCGGTTAGCTTCTCTATAACTATCTTGGTAACCTGTTTTTAATATGAAACAGCTGTCACACATAAATGACAGAGTATGTAACGATTTCGCCGTGAGTGATTGTAATTTGGTTGGACTCAGACCACTGCATGTAGTGTGAAAATAAAGAGTATACTTAGCACAACGTAAATCTTTTTCATTGTGTGTTGGCTTTTTGGATTGGGCACAGTGGGATTTATCAAAAAGAGGCATGTTAAAAGTTTGTTTTAGTTTTTTTTTACGGAAATATTATTGTTGTCACAAAGTTTGTTCTCAGCTGTCACTTTATTAACATACGTGTATATATATCAACAAGTCACTTTATTAACATACGAGTATATATATCAACATGTCACTTTATTAACATACGAGTATATATATCAACATACTTGGAAATTGATGCTTTCTTCATCGGGGATATATAGAATACTAAAAAAATAATAAAGTCAAGTATAGACAAATAATTTCATTTCAATTTAATTTAATTTTTGTTCATAATTGAAATAATTATTTTTTGTATTCTATATATTCCTGATGAAGAAAGCATCGCTTTCGAAATACGTTGATATGTGTATATTAATGAAGTGGTGAACACAAAGTATTTTTTAATGAATGTATTTAAAAAGAATTCTTCGTAAATCGTTACGTCGGAGTGGTAAGATGTAAAATCATTTGCTCTGTGCCAGCCAGTCGCTGGTCTGGTATTTCTATTTATGTTATCTTAAGTTTTTTTTTTTCTTTACAACAGGTACGAGTTGGTATACAACTATATTATAATATACAACAAACTTCGACTACCATAAAACGGGAATGTGCCTAGTTTGGTACTTGAAAAAATTTTAATAAATAATTATACATATTAAAAAAAAAATTGTTTGAAAATCTTCCGTCTCGGCATGATTGCGAAATTTTGAAATTTATAATTATTTATTGTCACATCAAGTAATCTACTAATGAATTAAAAAATAGAGATACGATATAATGCAAACACTTCTAATAATAACACAGCCTAACTGGATCCTCATTATAAATTCTTGTTAAGCAACGCCTGAAAATGGATTTGTTTTGTAATTTTTAAGGGCTCGTAATGAACTCAATATTCGTCCCGGCATACATCCCCCTCCACCCCAGAAGGGTGGGAATCTACCTACCCCGTAGCTTACAACCGGTAAATATTATTATTCTATAGGATACACATACATATTTAATTTGTACACAATTGATATCTTCCATTTAGACAATATTTTTTAACTTTGAATTAAATAGTAACACAGATAATTTAAAATGTAACTATTAAATTTATAATTTTTTTATGTTTTTTATTTAATATAATTCATATAAAATATTTAATAGAAATGTAATAATAAAGATATAACTTAATTATATAAATTGAAAATACACTTTGTATATAACATTTTTGAGATATAGTATCATTTTCAAAAATGAAACCTTTATTTTGAGTATTCATTTATTCCTGAAGATGATAGCATTGCTATCGAAACATGTAGAAATATTTATATATTTTAAGTAAAGTGGTATATACAAAGTGTATTTTCAATTTATATAATTAATAATGATGCCACAAAGTTACCAAGCATTTGAAGAAATTATATATCTTAATAGCTAATTACAAAATAAGTATAAATTTATTTAACAAAAGGTGCCCTACTCAATAGAGAAAGACTTCTCGTGTTTGAGTCGGGAGCACCGCCATCTAGCGACAGTAGTGACAAAATAAATTAGTACAAATAAAAGTACATCAAGAATGTAATATAGATAATTTTTGTGTAGTTGTACACGATAGATACTACAAAATAGAAGACTAAAAGTATGTGATACTATAATTGCAACAATAAGGCGCATACAATATACAAACATAGAACATTCATATTTCGAAAGACCTGATCCAATATTTCTAGAGGATATGTTGCCCCTTTTTTTAATTTATACACATTATTTACAAATTAGAGTTTTATAAAATTTAAGAAGAAATAAAAACTTCTAATTACTGTTGAAGTTATCTAATAACTGTTTGATTTGTGATTTGAAAGAATTATAATTTTTTTCTGTTTTACGGGTAGGGGGGGGGGGGTACCTTGATAGGCGTAATGGAGTTGAGAAGCACTAGTTTTAATTTTAGGGATTTCTAAGTTGCCACGTGATCTTGGTCGGCTACTTATTTTTGTGGAGATTTTTTAATTGAATTGGTCTTTGTGAATTTGTAACAATGTGTTCTTTTTTAAGCTTTTATTTAAACTATGGACCCTAAAAGAGTTAAACAGCTGTGTAATTGGAAATATCGATGACTGACTTTCAAAATCAATCTCTGTATCTTTTCAACAGGTAAGAGTTTAGTTTTAAAGGTTCCCCCGAACCGATTATACCATACTGTAAAATGGATTGCGTAAGATAATAATATATTGTTTTCATCATATTGGATGATGGGATGTTTCTCAATCTAATAAAAATGTAAATAAGTTTTCTTACTCTGGTTACCGTATTTTGTACTTGTTCTTTCCATTTTAGTTGACTATCTACTAAAACACCCAGATACTTTATGCTATTTTTGCCATTGATGTGTAAACATTTGGCATCGTTGCATTCATTTTTATTTGCACACTCTGATGAATGGATTTTGATACAAATATTGTTTTCAAGTTTTTTTTTTCATTTAATGGGATGAAGTATGTTTTGTTCGTATTTAGTGACAAACAATTTTTGTCGAACCGTGTTTTGAGTATGTTAAGATTTGTATTTGCTATTCTTATTGTTTCCTATGATGATTTTCCTTTTGTGATCACGACAGTGTCGTCTGCATAAGATATGATGTTTCCAACTATGGGGAGGTTGAACGTTTTATTTAGATATATAATAAAATAGATTGGACCGATGACAGTACCTTGTGGTATACCGAAAGATGTGGTTTTGGGTTCACTTAAAACGTTATTAGTTTTGACATATTCATATCTTTCTTTTTCTTGGAACCATGATAGCACTATTCCATCTATCCCAATTTGATTTAGTTTTTCAATGAGTTTGGAATGTGATATGCTGTCGAAAGCCTTGCGGAGGTCTATGAAGATACCAAGACACTTTTCTCTATTATCTAAAATTCGCATTATTGTTGAGGTTAATTTAGCAATTCAATCCTGAGTACTGAGATTGTCCCTAAAACCAAATTGGTTTGGAATCATTATCTTCTTCTCTTTTATGTAGTTGTTGAGTTGTTTCTTCACAATTTTTTCATAAATCTTAGCGATGTTTGTTGTGAGGGCTATGGGACGATATTTCGAAATATTTTCATTTTCACCAGATTTAAGAACCGGGGTGACAAAAGTTTTCTTATAGTTATTCGGGAATATACCCTTCTTTATACATAAGTTTATTATATGAGAAATTGGTTTTCTGATTAGCTCCCGGACGGCTTTTAATGTTGTCACAGTAATGTTGTCATACCCAGGGCTTGCTGATCCCCTTAACCTTATTATAGCATTTTCCAAATCTTTTTCAGTTATTGAAGAAAAGGTCTGAAAACCGTCATTAAAAATTGGATTTTGTTCTGGTTGGTTTGTTTGATTTTTGTCAAAAATTATATTTTGCGCAAGATTTGTACCGACATTTGCAAAATAATCATTAAATACATTACCACAAAATTGTGAGGTTTTTTTTCGGTGTTATAAGCCATTCTCTGATAGGAAATTTCTTTTGGAAATTTTTGTTTTATTGTTTTGTTTGTTATTGTATTGTTGATTTTCCAGAATTTTTTAGTGTCTTGACGAGCATCTTTTATTTTATCACGAAAATACGTCAGTCTAATTAAAAGTGCAAGTTTATTTCGATATTTCTTCTAAAAGGTAACGATTTTTTGATCATTCGGGAATTTTTTAGATTGGTGATAGTATTTTTCATTATTTATAATTGATATTACTAATCCATGGGTTATCCATGGCTTTATTAATCTATGTTTAGATTTTGGTTGAGAAGCACTTACTATTTTATATAAATTTACATGATTTTGGAGAGTTATTTCAAAATTTACTGCCCATGTGTTAGGATTTTCTGATTGAAATATTGACGCCCAAGTTTCCATTTTAAGTTTTGTTCCTTAAATTTCCAGATTCATTTTTTTTTCACATTGTTTACCGCCAATTCGATGATTAGAGTTGGTATTTCTTTTAACTATGTGTTATGGGTGAATATGCAGGAGTAGGGATCAGTAATACTGGTTTTCCATAATATTGAAATATTTTTACCGTGTTATTTGAGTTGCACCATATATGATCAATGCAGGAAGGGATTTGTCCGAAGACATTTCGTGTAACATTATTCATATGGTTTATAATTTAGTAACGTCATTACATTTACATAGTCTTCTTTCGCTCTGCTATATACTCCGTCTCCAATATTTATATTGATGTCGCCAATGTCAATATTACAAGTATCTTTTAAATTCAGTAACAATCGTTCCATTTCTATTATGATTTTTTTAGAATCAGATCCATGCGTGCGGTAGACGGCGATAACATGTTTAATAATTTTGTTGACTTTTACACGCAGTTTTAAACAGTTTACTAGTTGAATTGGGATTTCTGTGATTGTAACATTGTTGTATTTAGTATGAACAATGCGATTCCACTGCTCTTGTTAACACATTAGTTACGGCGATGTTTCTTAAAAATCTGTCACTTGCGGTGGCGGGATTAGACCGCAGTCCCCCTACCGGATGTATGTCAGCAAACTTCAACTTCGAGCTAGTATCAATAAAATAAAAACTTTTATCAAATTATTTATAAAAAAATATTCGTCCACAAATCACAATAGTAAAAAAAATGTCAAATACACTTCATATAATATTATGTAATAACAAAACAGTTTAACAAGCGCTGAAATCGAAACAGCTGCGAATAAAAAAATATATTAGGGCTTCCCCACTTGATTCTATTGCGTCATAAGTATCAGCTTATGTCTAAAGAAAAAGGTCAATGATCTTCGTATTTTATTTCATTTTTTGACAAAAAAAAATACCGTCTGTCGTCTAAGTTTAAAATTTATTTCCAATTCTTCCTTGAAAATAATGATGACTTTTAGCAATGTTTTGAACCAGTGAAGAATCGATAATGATGTACGTATTATAGTGACACCTCTCCGCAACACCGCAAAGCCAATATTACAGAAGAAATTACAAGTTTAAAACGTATTTTTTGTATTTGAAGTTGAAGGTCACGGAAATGCACAAAAATGTGCGCCCCGCCGCAACACAAGGTTTCTGAAACGCACCGTAACCAATGCGTTAATAGGTGTTGTAGACGTGTGGTATGTGTAGTAGGCCACTCTCTGACGTTCCGGTAGGGAATCGACATAAACCGGGTGCTGCAAAAATGCAGGAAACGTTTCGCGATATTTCCTCCATCGACTCTCTGACGGGTCGGCAGTGATTTGTAGCCGCCAGTAAATTGTCGGTATTGCAGATTTCTGTTACGTTTGCCACCGAATGTTATCGGATCTGTCAAACTCAAGATAGAAAAATGTCGGGGGAATCAAGTGAAGACGAGGCTCTGGTATCCTATTTATTCCTTTGAATGAGACAAAAAAGGAGGAGGTTCTAGGTCCACCCCTACATTGAACGTAATATTCATTATAGGTTATTTGTTGCTGCCAGGGAACTATCCGAAGATGGTGTAAAATTCTGGCAAATGTGCCGAATGTTAAGAAAACATTCCAAGAACTGGTCCAGCGCGTTGCTCCATATATTACAAAAATGAATACCAATATGAGGAAGTGCGTTAGTGCCGAGAAAAGAGTTTTGATAACCCTTTAAAGCATATACCGGTAATTTATAGTTATAAAGGCATGCATATTTCTCTGCCTCCATTATAAGCCGAAAATTCATATCCCTCTCCATGTTTGAACTCAAAAGATAAATGGCGCGTATACCATACGATCGAAACGCAGTGCATAGATATACTGGATGCGTGTTATTACGGATAGAAAAGGAATGGAGGAAAGCCCCGCGATGGAAGCCAGTGCTGCGGATAGAAAAAGAATGCACCACGATGGGCGCAAGTGATAAGGCGGGGATGCTGAAAGGAGGGTTGTAGGCAAATGAGAGGCGGAGTAAGAATAACAGTGTGACTCACTCGGAGATCGTATTCTAGGCGAGTTCCGGCGTCGTCAGGACATTAGCTCAGTATCAGTATAACAAGGAGATTTCCTCTCTCTCAGGGTCATATGAGTTGACCGCGGCCTTATAATTGAAGGGGAGCCATTTCTCTTCTACTTTAAATGACGAAATGGCGTACTTTCAGTTTAGAATTTATTGTAACAAGGACATGGTCATACAAGTTATATGCAGGGTTCGCCAAGAAGGTGGCACCTACTCTGTTCTAGACTATTCCTCTCTTTGAATGAATTCTAACCGGGCAAGTTAATGGGGGAAGACACATAAGTACAGCACATAAAATGAGAGAAGGTGTTGGCAGCTTACTTGAGTATGATGGTCAGCGTACAATGAGCACAGGCGTTGAATATCTTTACACTGAGTTTAATAGTTAAAAACAGGTCACCATTTTAGATGTTTTACAAGGTAATATGGGAACTATCTGCTAGGGGCCTCAAACCCTCATGCAGTTGATGTTTTCAATGGTGGACTCGAATGATGCAATAAGTGAACCGAGCCGCGAGCTCTAACGGAGCATGCTGGTGATAGCTTGGAGATCGGGAAGCGAGTCTCTGGTGAACGGCGGTGTCGCTTCGCGAGCTACTCTGTTCCATGCGGCCAGTAATGATCTGTTCCGCTAGCCCTCGTTGGTTGATTATTGTGACTTTTGGTGGATCGTTGTGTTATTGGCTGCCAGGCTATTATAAACGAGAAGCTAGAACTATTCTAGGATCTTCCATTTGTTACGTAACAGTGTTTACCGAGAACCTACGTAATTGCTATCCCGCTTGTGGTATAACAGAAGTACGTCGCGCCCCTCCCGCTTCCCCCCCGAGTCATGAGCTAGTTCCCATTGAAATCTATGGCGCAGTGTCCTGTCGGTATCACGCATGAGGTTTATGTTGATTCCCTACCGGACCCTCAGAGAGTGGCCTTAGGTATATCATACAGTGCGACAAAATTATTTATATTCAAAAGCGCTTCTGTTAACACAATGAGGTCCGGTAGTGTTTTAAGAAGATTTAATGTTAGTACAAATTCATCTAAGTTTTTTTGAAAACTCCGAATATTTTGATCTAGAACAACGAAAGCGGTTGGGAATTTTTTTAACAAGTTATTACATTGCTTTGAATCTTCGCAAATATACTGTGGAACATCCGTTAACTCATCAATTTCCGCCGTTAAAAAGTCATCCATCATAGTCGATTTTTTGTTGTGCTCTGATGGATATTCTTTTTCGGTAGCTGAATTTTTCGCTGTTTGCACTATATCAGTGCTATTTTTGCTCCCAAATAATGTATTGTTTTTTTCGCAGTTGGAGCATTTAACGGATTCTCTGTTTTTTTCGCATTCGCTAAATTTGTGATTTTTTGCACAATGTATGCATCTCGGCTTATTCATTTTGTTCAGACATTTTAGGGATGTATGTCCGAATCCAAGACAGTGGTAACACTGCGTCAATGTATTGCAATCTTCAATAATCCTATATTGATCCTTTGTTTTCCGAGTAATATCTTTCGGATTGGATGTTTTTTTATTTTTTTTTATTGTATAATATTAATTATATTCAGTGGGAACTTATAACCGCTAAGCCACTGCAAGTAGCTTGTCAGCAGTAGTTTATTTCAACAATATAATATAATACAACAATAAATTACAATCATCATACAAATGTAGGGCAAAAATTATTATATTTTGCGCATGCATCTTGTGCTGTACATAAGTTGAGAAAAAAAAAATTAAAGAGAAAAAATAATGGTAAAAGCATTACAGATTTGTTATTGAGATACTAGAGTCCAATTTTATAACACCGATTTAAATAATATTATAAAAATGTCAATATCATAAAAAAATATCAAAATTATAAAAGTACCAATATTATAAAAGTATCAATATTATAAAAATATCAATATTATAAAAACATCAATACTTTTAAAAATATCAACATTATAAAACATTCATATTACAAAAATATAACTATTACGTAAATATCAGAAATATCAAAGCATCTGTAAGTATTACATAGATTAAGAAATAAAAATTTAAAAGATATATACATAAAACAGCAATACAGGTTGGTTACAATGAGGATAGACTTAAATATAATAGTAACACCGTAACAGTAAGTACACCAGATATCTAGGAGCTATACAACCATGGAGACCGTCATATTTGTTACCATCAATACACAAGGTTACTTTCCAAAAGCCAACACTTTAACATCAGTGAGAATTTCATCATAGGACAATTGTTTTTAAATTCGTATGGCAATTTGTTAAATATAAATGGTACAATGTATTCAAGGGTTTGTTGACCATATTTATTTTGAAATATTGGCACTATCATTCCTATATTTTGTGTGAAACGTGTATTGTGTACATGATCCACCACTGCCTTATACGGACTTTCAGATATATGTTGCAGTAGAATTTTATGCCACAAAATACCACGAACAGGTAATACATTAATTGATTTGTACATGATATCAATGTCTCGCCTTTGGTTAAAAACTGTTTTACTTACTAACGATTTTACCATGGCGTTTTGAATCAGCTGTAAATGTTTTATGTTGGTCTTACAGGAGTGTCCCCAAGAAGTTATACCATACCTTATATATACGCTTACAGAGGTTGGAAATTCGTACGTCCCATTTCATATTACAATCCACCGTAACACCTAGATACACGTACTGGTTGACTAATTCGATACTTGTACACGCGCAGGGCTGTTTGGTATTATTGTGAATGCAATTAAATGAATGGGATATGATTACAGGTGCCTCTCTGTACCTTGCATGCGGGGATCTTATATGCATCAATTTCGTTTTTTTAGCATTGATTATTAGACCAGAGTCATGTGACCATTTTAATAAAGAAATAAAGTCTACCTGTAACAATTTTATTGCAGTATCCAAATTTTCATGGGATATTTTAAGTGCTGTATCATCAGCGTATACATAATGTTTAACAAACGAGAATATTTTGTTCATAAGTGATACAAAGATAATATAGAGCGTTGGACTTAAAATTTGTTGTTTCTATTATCACATTTCTTAGTTGGTCACTTTTTCTATTTTTAAGAATTTTAGTAACTTTTATAGAATCTTTTGGGGAATCGTTTAATTCGTTATTTTGCAAAATAAGGTCGTTAAGAAAATCATCTTCATTATACTCCCCTCCTACACCCTTAATGAACATGCACGGTCTTTTATTTTTTTAATTCTTTTCTTTTTTTAATTAGGTCGGACAATGGCATCAGAAAGTATATAAATAATAAAAGTTTACAATGGATATAAAACATGTTCTGTTGATTTACGAGTGTAGTTATTTAATAAGTTTGTAATGTTGTTTACATATTCAATTGTTTTTATTATTTAAACATCACGTACGCAAATACTCCTTCCATAACCAAATTATGGAAGTAGATCAATAGGATGTTAAAATGTTAAAATTATGTAATTTTTTTAATAAATATAATAAAGAAATAAAAAGTATGTAAAAATGTGGTAAACTTAAGTTAAATGAATATAATAATTTCTTCAAACGATTGGTTCTCCTTTGTGACATCGTTGGTAATAAATTAATGAAATAATGAAATAACTCGTAATATAGTCGTACTTTGTATTCACCACTTTATTAACATAAAGCTACCAATATATATCGATAGCGATTTCCCGTATTCATTGAAATTCTAAAAACCGTGCTTTCTTTGTGATGCCAATGTGTGTATGTGACGTTTGTGAAGGATTTCACGGTACATAGTTAGAAACATAGCCTTTCAATAAGCATTTCACCTAACAAAAATTTCATAGATGTAATCAATACCATGTGAAAATAGCGTTCTTTTCTACTGTAAATTATATATTTTTAAATTTAGTTATTTTTATTTAATTATCATTTATTTTATATCTTGATACATGTCGTTTTCCCAAAAGCTAAAAGGCGTATGTGCGATTTTTACGAGTTAGCGCTATGAATGCAGTTTGCGTCACCATTCGTTAATTTAGTAGAAAACTGTATTTCAATCTTTGAGAAATATGTCATAAAAGATCTAAACTTCATTTAAAAATAATGAAAAACAAACTAAACACGATTTTTTTCACTCAAATTTCAGATAAAACGCGTTGTTCTCAAAAGCAAGTTCCCTTTTTAGTTCAGTCAAATGGTAGTTTGGAGTGAATAGTTCTGTTGTAATTGTTTTTGGTGACTTACTTATGTTTTTTTGGGTTCTGGATACAAATCTGAAGTTGTCCAAAAATTTATTTTTCTGGTATTATGTAAAATCATCTACTAACTACTAAAAATAGCAGGTCTTTTTGGTTTTTGGATTATTACTTGCAAATTAAGCTTTATAAGTAAAAAAAAGACAAAATTCTATTATTCTCTTAATTATAAATTGTTAATTAACTGTTAAATAGGTTTATCCGAGAAACTCTCTAATGATTACAAATTTGGGTTTGAATTTTGTAGTCATAAAAAGTTAGCAATCAAATTATATGGGCAATTAATTGAAGAACAGTTCATAAGAAATCGAAGTACGATACCAATAAAAATAACGGAACAGATTGGGGTAGCTGTAGCTCAGTGGATTAGAGCCAGGGTCCCGGATAGACCATGAGGTCCTAGGTTAGATTCCCAGCTGTTTTCCATTTCTGTGTCATTTCGGTTTCACGTTTTATTCTAAGAGTTGTTTTATTATCTTCAATGATTAAAAATACATTGATTTTTTAGTGAAAAAAATAAATCATAGATGTATTCAAATCTGAGTATATAATATAGTAGCAACGGGTCACTGTTGAATAGTATGGCCTACACCACCCTCGGACCGCCCATCTCTTCCAGGAAGCCGGATTCTTAACTGACTCCAAATGTCAACGGAACTTTTAAAATAGCATACCTTTGATAATAGAAAATATCCGGAACCTTCTCGGGGCCAAAACCTTGAAATAATAACAGCGATAAATAAACCGACTTCGCCTTTCCCGGGAAGAATAGTAAACACCGGTAGTTGTCTGTGCAAACACGGGGTTGGGGATATGTACTTTGCATTACAAGGGAAGGTATTTGGGTCTTCTAACAGCTTAAAATCATAAGTTTTCGGGGTGAATGTAAAGATAAGCCTTAAATTTATTTGAAGATTTGCAAAAAATTTCTGAATTCCTACCTCAATATAGTACTAGTATATACAGGTTTTCTATAAAGGTATCAATTCCGTAACGCTTTCACACAAACGAAGTCCGTCAAGCTGAAGTACCACGACTTCACGATCGCCCAACCTCCCAATCGAACGTTTGGGCGATTGTGTAGAGGGGTAGTTCATTCGCGTTGGGCCAACGTTAGCTCGAGTTCTGCGAGTTTGCCTGAGATCTCCCGGTGGCGAACTAGTTGGCCCAACCTCAGAATAGTTGACCGAACTCGCACAAACTGGCCTCCACACATTGGCCGTTCCGACGGACGTTCCACGCGAAGAATAAAGCATGACTGAACTATATTCAAAAGAAATTCGTACGTATATCGTCATATCGATCGGGAGTTCACCGTCTACTAAAAGGCTATCAGCAAAGATTTAACCATTCCGTATTTTCGAGCCTTCACAAAATAAGAAAATTAATTGATTTGACTATGTTTTACAAAATTGTTAATAAGCTAGTTGATAGTAACTTGGTAGTATGATCACACTATATGTTAATGTACAAGAAATTTTAATTTGTTCTGGACAAACATACATCTGAACAATACGGGATATCATAATTTTATAGCAGAAACGTCGACATTGAACAATGAAATAGGTAAAAATCTCAACATTGACATTTTCTCAAATTCCATAAATGCTTTTTAAATCTACAAAACGCCATATCTGATGATTTTATTTTATGTCTTCATAAATAAAATTAATATACAAAATTAAGTTTAAAGCATGTAATGTAAGTCTTTGAACCTTTTTTGTTACATTATTAAGCCTTCAATATTTTTAACATCTTCGTTTGGCCATCGTGCAAACCAACACTATTGTTATTGCACTGTCGTATTTTTACACGCACCGAGTTTTAGTGAGATGGGTGACAGATGTTTGTACGCCGTGTATATATTAAGTATGATGTTTACACCCGCACTATGCAAGCGGTTCGCACAGAGCATCGAATCAAATGTTTATTTTGCGCGAAACCGGATAGTTACTACCTGTCAAGGTGGTAGACATAAATCTAACAAAAGCAGGTACGGTAACTACTAAAAAACCAAATTTCTATTGAATTTAAAATAATTTCTTTTTTCATTGTCAATTTCACGGTATACATATTATCTCTAGCCGAAGTTCCACGATACCCGATACTACTTCCTCATTGTGGAACTCATATGTCTTTGGCTAATGAAAACATTTCTACAATTTCACGGTATACATATTATCCCTAGCCGAAGATCCACGATACCCGATACTACTCGCTCATTGTGGAACTCATATGTCTTTGGCCGATGAAAACATTTCTACAATTTCACGGTACACATATTATCCCTAGCCGAAGTTCCACGATACCCGATACTACTCCCTCATTGTGGAACTCATTTGTCTTTGGCCGATGAAAACATTTCTACAATTTCACGGTATACATATTATCCCTAGCCGAAGTTCCACGATACCCGATACTACTCCCTCATTGTGGAACTCATATGTCTTTGGCCGATGAAAACATTTCTACAATTTCACGGTATACATATTATCCCTATCCGAATTTCCACGATACCCGATACTACTCCCTCATTGTGGAACTCATATGTCTTTCTCCGATGAAAAGATTTCTACAAAAAACGGCTGTGATAAAGTTTTAAAGAATTCGATATAATTGTAATTAAAATATGGACATTACCGGGATGAGTAAATGATAGTGGATTCAATTTGATACCGTAAAGCGTACCCATGATCATTTGACGGTCTACCACCATTCAGAATCAAAATGTTGCTTGAAATGGCTATAGCCGTGTTTGGTGACCAGATCTGAATAGCCAGGTACTTCCCCACCTTCCTCTTGCCCTCCTCAATACCGTCAGCCTTACAACATACCCCACTTGAGGATGCCACAGTCTCACTGGCTCCAGGCGGTTGGAAGCAGCTAAGACCATATAATTTATTTATTAAGTTCAAATCGAGGTTTTCAAATTCATTGGGTCCATTTTATGTATCTGTCATGTTGGTAGTTGTAAGAACGAAAATACGATGTTTAGGTTGGTAGTATTGTGGCGGGCTGGTCGGCTGGGCTGTCTATCGTATAACTTGAACTTGTCTGAAGTCTGAAAATAAACGTCTTATAAAGAAATCGTCTATAATGCAATTACCCGAGTGTAGACATATTAGTATCATATATTTTTTTACTATCCACCCTTCCATAGAAATAAAAATTTTAATTTCGTTAAAAAATTCAAAATAAGAAATATTTTATCATTCATCTTACAGATTAAATTTTCTATTAGGTCTGGCAAATTGACAAAGAGATCATTCCGTAATATACCTAACATAATTCCCCAACAATCAGACCAATCCATCTACCCGGATTATATAACCGGGCTAACTACCAAACACAGCTAAACGGGCAATTAAACCTTTGATAAATAATAAAATCTTCTGGCGGCAGGCCGTAAAACTACCCTTTTATAGTCACCAACATCCCCCGAACTACCCCACCCCCACCAAAAACACTGACCCAATACCTACCTCCATAAGGCTGTGTTGGTTCTGTAGTAGTAAACTAGGCCTTTCTGACGTCATCGAACGGAAAGGCTGAATATTTTCCTTGAAAACATTATGTACGCACATTTCACAGGCAAATATCGTTTATTATTTAGGGTAACTTTCGGACCTGAAGTATCTATTTGTGAATTATATATTGCCGAACGAGTACGACATCGATTATTTTTAACTCGGATATTTCAAAAGGTTGAATCTGTAACACCATCGTATATCAAGTTTGTTTTTATAGATGGGTGTGCGTGTGACAAACATAAAACAAATATGTATTCATTTAATTGGCAGCTTCTACAACTATTATCACATTAATAGGAAAAATTAACACAATAACTACATACTTGTTCAATTAAACTGTATATCCTCGAAACGATTAACTCGTTACATTTCTTCTTAAATTATTTCCCATTAATAGAATATTTAGGTCAATATACATAATGTTAAAATGTACTCGTACAGGTAGTATAGAGCTAGAGCAGAGGTTTGTTTGGTTCCCACGGGATAACCAATTTTATTCCGTAAGTTTTAGATCTCAATATTGTTGATTTAATGGTTAATACTCTGCCCTTGTTGTTTGACCTCTAATAGTCATTGAATTCACATCAAATAAAATGATATATGATAATTTGAACAAAGTATACGTCTACCTAGGTACATAGAGAGAAACATTACAATAAAGCTGAATATGTCGATAAAAAGAATAGTTAGCTTTGGCGCCGTGAAAAATGCATTTCTTTATGTCATCGCCACTATTTTAAGCATGCAATATCATTTTCATCGTTAGTCATGACCTTTTCGAAATCTATTTACTTGACACGAATTAAAACAAGGCTTCACGTCGTCCGTTCCATATTTTTTAAATTGTCCAGTAAGAAAAACGTTTCATTTTTAGACATTTTACAATCAAATGTATTTAATTGACAGAAAACTTCTGGCCATTTGCAAAGCATACGTCGTTATTCACGGGCTGATGTACAATGAAAAAAATCGTCACTACTGATTTTCAAAGCAAATACTGGTCCTGCTGTCATTCCGCCCGAGCGTCTTGGCGGAGCCAATCTTGAAATCTGCAGCGAAATAAAATATTTGGAGCATGTCATCAATGACCTAAATGATAAAAATGACATAGAACTCCAAAGACAAGGTGCAATCCTCCGGTAAAGAAGCAAGTATTACAGACATACTGCATGAGCTTTTACACTAAAAAACTATGGACAAGTTATGTACAAGGCATCATGAACACACTCCGATTACAGTATAACCGCGCTTACAGGGGTCTGTTCGGCCTCCCTTGGCGGTGCAGCGCGTTGACTTAGTTCAGCTGAAATAAACACATTAGTACTATTATTTTATATGAGAGACAGAGTATTCCACTCACGACTTAGTTCAGCTGAAATAAACACATTAGTACTATTATTTCATATGACAGACAGAGTATTGCATTCACGACTTGGTTCAGCTGAAATAAACATATTGGTACTATAATTTTATACGGCAGACAGAGTATTGCACTCACGACTTGGTTCAGCTGAAATAAACATATTGGTACTATTATTTTATACGGCAGACAGAGTATTGCACTCGCGACTTAGTTCAGCTGCAATAAACACATTAGTACTATTATTTTATACGGCAGACAGAGAATTGCACTCGCGACTTAGTTCAGCTGCAATAAACACATTAGTACTATTATTTTCTACGGCAGACAGAGTATTGCACTCACGACTTGGTTCAGCTGAAATAAACATATTGGTACTATTATTTTATACGGCAGACAGAGTATTGCACTCGCGACTAAGTTCAGCTGCAATAAACACATTAGTACTATTATTTTATACGGCAGACAGAGTATTGCACTCACGACTTGGTTCAGCTGAAATAAACATATTGGTACTATTATTTTATACGGCAGACAGAGTATTGCACTCGCGACTAAGTTCAGCTGCAATAAACACATTAGTACTATTATTTTATACGGCAGACAGAGTATTGCACTCACGACTTGGTTCAGCTGAAATAAACATATTGGTACTATTATTTTATACGGCAGACAGAGTATTGCACTCGCGACTTAGTTCAGCTGCAATAAACACATTAGTACTATTATTTTATACGGCAGACAGAGTATTGCACTCACGACTTGGTTCAGCTGCAATAAACATATTGGTACTATTTTTATTCTACCAACATTTCGCGAGCGAAGTTAGGTAGAAACACCAGTTAAATAATATTAACGTCTTAGAAAATATCGTCAAATCTGGATATTCCGTGAAAGCCTCTTGAAAGTAATAACGTAAGCAACATGGTGGGAGTACATAATGACTAATTTGATGAACCATTCTGTTTCACGCTCTCTCTGCGGGGGAACAAGTGCGCTCGAGCACTCCACTCCACTCACTCCAGTCTCCACTTCATTCCAAGAGTTCAGCACTCGGCTGTCCTATGAACCATTAAAGTATATTATATCGTGTACTGAAGTTAAGTGTGTTGATGTTTTATTAGAGATAATTATGGGGACTCGGAGACATGTTTCCTGTCAAGGTGACAGATTATTTAATGGCCTATAAACGCCAAATTATTTTCTGAACTTACCAGATTGTGGAAAAGATTAAAAATAATGAAGAATGGCGTTTTCAAGTGAAATTACTTTATGATTACGACGATATTACGATTTTATAATAAAAATAAGAAATCCAGTGAAAAACAAATCAAATGGATCAACAAAAATCCATTTATAATATACAAGTTATATAATATAAGTAAACGCGGAATTTATAAATAGTTTTCTTTTAAATGCTAATAAAAAATCACCTCATCAAAACACCCTTTCGGAACACCTGACGTGACAGGTCTCGGCTGCGAGTATTCTGATTTTGAATTTGTATGGACATTTTTATTTGACGATTTTGTTTTGTATTTTAAATGTCTTTTCATTGTTTTGGTGAAATTAAAACTTAATTCGAAGGAATTTAAGCTCTATAAATTTTACTTAATGTTTCAAAGTATTTGTATTTTTAAAATAAATAGGAATATTCACCGGCAACCAATTATCAATACGGATGTTTTGATGTTGTTAATGTGAAAAACGATTATGTTTCTTTGGGTTAAAGTTTCTAAAAGGGTGCATAATGTAAATACTTGTGTTTAGTTATAGTTTACCATGAACAGAATATAAAATTATGTACGATAAATTCCATCCGTGTTCTGACATTTGACATTCTAACCTCAAATCCGAACGGCTATAGATTTGGAGCACTTTGTTAAAAAAATTAAAACATGAAAATGTGTTTTTTAACAACGAAAACTAACTTTATAAAAAAATATATATCTAATGGTATTAAAGTTATTATTTATTTAAAATATGGACTGGAGGTCTTTATTACAATAAATTATGTATTTAGTTTAGTTTATTTGACGACCTCCATGGTAAGGCTCTCGGCTACGAATCCGAAGGTCGCGGGTTCAAATCCCGGCGTGCGCAAGTAAATTTTATTTAATTAATTTGTATTGTTTCACAATTAATTAATTTTAAAATAATATATAGTATATTTGCGCACGTTCCAGAGTGGAAGATACTCTCAGTATCGCCCTGGTGAAAAAACACCATTTAGAATTGAAACGTCGCTTGAAATGGCTTTTAGCCGTGTTTGGTGACCAGATCTGAATAGCCAGGTATTTCCCCACCTCCCTCTTCCCCTTCCCCTTCCCCTCCCCAATATCTTCAGCTTCACAACATTCCCCAATTGGGAATGTCATAGTCTCACTGGCTCCAGACGGTTGGGAGCAGTTGGGACTCTTGTGCGGTATTCATATAAAAAAAAAGTTTATCTGGTTCCAATTTATAATCACCATATTTGTACCCCCGTGGTCCTGTGTTAAAAACTTATTTTTTTTTACATAACTGCACACAGGAGGCCCTGGGGGAAATATTTTCCTTCAAGGTCTATCTCATCATTGAGGATGCTGTGTGATGTGATAGGAAGGAGTGAACCTTGTCTTGAAGAGACTCATGTTGAAGGAGGGAGGAAACACAGAGGCCGGCAAATCATTCCACAGCCGACCTATTGAGCATAAAAACGAGTCGTAGAAGCGACACATTTTCATGTAGCAAATGTCATCCGTATATAAATGTTGGGCACGCGTTTGGCGTATTTCCCACTGCGCACCGGTGCCAAAGGGATCGATGACGCTGGTTCCTCAGAACATCTTCCATTGAAATACCGGTAGAACAAGGAGAATATTCCCACCTGACGTCTTTGCTTACCAATCATTTTTTAATAATAAACAAGTGTTATACATTTTTTAATAATAAACAAGTGGCAGAATTATCGAGGTAGTAAGGAAACAAAGCTTTGTTTCATGGAAACGCCTTAGTCCCACTGGTTTAAAGCAGTTGGGACACTTGGTTTGTTACATGTGATTTATTTTATATATATATATTATGTAACTGGCAGAATTATCGAGGTAGTAAGGAAATAAAGCTTTGTTTCATCGAAATGCCTTAGTCCCACTGGTTTAAAGCAGTTGGGACACTTGGCTTGTTATATGTGATTTTATTTTATATTTATATATATATATATTATGTAACCCTAAAAAAGTATTTTATCAGGACTTTCTGAAATGCGTTATTATTTTATTTGTAAAAAATAAGACTGTAATGCAAAAAGTCCCGATAAACTTCATTTTTAAGGTTACAAAATATATCTATGTAATTTTTTTTTAATAAAACATATGTAAAAAACCAAGAGTCTCAGCTGCTCGAAGCCAGTGGGACTAAGGCATCCCCAATTGTCGTGACTGAAAAGGGTACGAATATGGGAAGGAGGAAGGTAAGAAGCACCTGGTTAATTTGATTTGGTCAGCAAATACAGCTAATGCCATGTCAGACATCCGACCGGAGAGCTAATGTAACTCGATTGGTTGTTCCAGATTGGTTCCCCGGATGGGCGGCGCACGGCGGCTACAACCGACAGCCCAACGACGACGGATTATCCGCTCAGGACTGTGTGGAGCTGCGCAGGGCCTACAGCCCGCCCCCGCCAGCTCCGCCCTCGCCGCCCTCGCTGGCAACCAGCCATCGCTGGAACGACCGTGACTGCGGCGCACCCAACTTCTACATCTGCGAAAGGCCACTCGCTGATGGTGAGTCACCTACCCGAACCTGTATCACTGTATCATTCACCATTCATCACAGATGTCTCAAGTCAAACGCGAAGCCAGGTCACCTACCCGAACCTGTATTACTGTATCTTTCACGATTCATCACAGATGTCTCTAGTCAAACGCGAAGTCAGGCTGTTGCGCCTTTTATTTTTAAATCAAATTTCCTTTTCAGCAATGCTTTTATTTTCCAATATCTTTTTTTTAACTATTCGCTTAAACAAACTACCTTTTCTTTACAAGTTGAATTCATATCCAATACTACTGCCGTGGTAAGTAAAAACACAGTATCTTCCTTAGGAGTCTCAAGGAATATACTGTGTTCTTACTTATGACCTCAGAATACTCACTCCTGAAAGATCGGCCAAATACAACTAAATAAAACTTTTTGAATAATATTAGTATTAATATAAAATTTTGTAAAAACGCCACTGACAAAAGTAGTGGGTAAGCCATTCCTGAATTTATTCATAAAATAAGTTTTTAAAAAAGCCAAGTTAAAAACATTATTTTATTTTTATTTTATTTTATTTGGAAAACCAAGAGTTTACAGCAATAATTACATTTATCAAATATATTTAAAAAATGAACCAATAATAGGTTTTCACTTAAGTATTTAAATTATTAAGTTTAAAAAAAAAGAAGAAAAGTTACAAGGTTAGCCTATGAGGTTAGGATAATGGGAGGGAGGGGAAGGGAAAGGGAAAGGATCTAGTTTGTGTAGAGTAATATGTATTGTGTGAATGTTATTTATTGATTTTTGGTATGAAATTATAAGGGGCTGAGTTGAATAAGTCGAACTCACTGTATGAAGTGTTAAAATTTTGTGAAGCGCGTTGAATAAAGGTGTTTTGTTTTGAGTTAGTATTGCATTGAGGTATGTTTAGTGTGTGATTCTGTCTGGTTTGTCTATTGGGTACTCTTAATTGAATTCGTTCAAGTAATTCAGGGCAATCTATCACAGAGGTGGCTATTTTTTGTAAAAACCATAGCCCCAAAAATCGAGGAATCGTATAAAACGGTTTTCTATTTTCTCAATCCTTTCTGTTTGTGACGTGTACCTGGGCTTCCAGACTTAATAGTATTAAAAAAAACGTTTAATTAAAAACAAAAAAAAGCCAGTACTTACGCATAATAAAATCAAATACAGAAATAAATTAATAGTAGTAATAACGGAATGCTTTTAGTGCGATGTAAATATTGGCATGATGTAGTATGAAATCTCACGGGAGCTGCAGTTTTGACTTTCGTGGATTTTACTAAAAAAGAAGCCGTGAGGTTTTAACTCCCCGTGGGAACGGGGCACTATTCACAGAGCCACCGATGTGCAATGAGGCACACCGCCGAGCGAGAGTCACAACTGTGAAGAAAAACAACACCAAAAATACATTGGTTTTCTATGTTTTTTGAGAAAGCTTTTGCATAGAATGCAAGTTTTAACTTAATAAATCATGATAATAATAGTTAATAAATAGTAAAATCATTCGTTAAATCAAAACAATACTCTTTCGAAAAATGTATCGTGGCGATATTTCCCGCACTGACGGACAATCTATATGCGACCATTATTATGTATGTATAATAATGTATAAGTGTGCGACATTATTTAGGGAAAAGTTTTTAATTTGTAGATAATACTTTTTTAAAAATAAAAATAGTAATAGCCTGATCTACGTGATACACGCTATACAAGTGCAAAATATAATATAATATAAGCGCATGAGATTGTGAAAACAAAAAGAAATCAACTTGCTTTTATATTTCGGATGACGTAAAAATGTATGAAATTGCATAATACATAATTTAGTGCGTGATACATAGAAAGAAAAAAGAGAAATAAGTTTTTAAATAAAAATAGTAATAGCCTGATCTACGTGATGCACGCTATACAAGAGCAAAATATAATATAATATGAGCGCATGACATTGTGAAAACAAAAAGAAATTAACTTGCTTTTATGTTTCGGATGACGTAAAAATGTATTAAATTGCATAATACATAATTTAGTGCGTGATACATAGAAAGAAAAAAGAGAAATAAGTTTTTGGATTGTCGATAAGTAAAAATATATACAAGTATGTTTATATGAGGCGGTAACTTGGTGATGTGACATTATAATTTAAAAATACCTAATTTAAATTTATCAACCTATAAAACAAATGTATTTTAGTTCATAATTTAATAATATACTGCCCTGAAGAAGCTACGGTAGTAGCGAAACCCGGCCGCCAAAAGTATATAACAAATAAAAGTGATGTAAACAAAGTTATTGTAAAAATTATACCATAGCTCCTATATATTCGGATATATTTTAAACATGGGTAAATTGTATTAAATATGTCTATAGCAAAGGTGAATTTGTTTCCAATACACAATTACTGAAAAAAAGTTGATCCGAATAACAGTGAAGGATCCGAATTAATTCCATTCACATTTTATGTAAAATGCCGGGACCAATTAGCTCATCCTCTCTCCTTGTTATTCAAAGTGGTATTCGGGGAAGGCAACTCCCCAACGTTAGGAAACAACCACTTTTTATACCGATCCACAAAAACGAAAACAAAAATAATATCACCAACTACAGACCCATCTCCAAATTCTCAATTGTCAGTAAGATAATGAAAAATATAGGCCTTGATCAACTTTTTTCCAGCAGTACAAACAAATATGTCTAAAAATCATTAAGGCTTTTTCAGAAAACGGTCTGTTGCGACAAACCTGCTGGAATACTCAGATTTCATTTAAGCTCTATGGGTAGTAAAATCAAATAAACTCAATCTATACAGATATCGCAAAAGCCTTCGATAAAATTAATGCTTATGAACAGCTTATGAAGAAGCTGTTAAAAATCGGAATTAATGGAGACCTTCTTAAATGGATTAAATCATATGTCACAAACAATAGTTAAGCAATTCTATAGGTTTCTCTTTACGCTATTATACATCGCAGGAAAGCAATATTTATGGAACAGCCAAAGTCGTATAAAAGAAACGCTGAATTTTGAGGCTTATATATCAATAAAAAACGTAATATTAACAAAAGAAAGATTTTTCTAACGTCGTACAGGTTTATTGTATAGCCACAGGACCCAAATAGATCGACTCTCCGTGGAATGCTGTATACAAAGCATTTCTGTGAGTAGTGGTGGTTACAGCAGTATTGCTTTCATGGAATGAGTATTAATATCCTTTCAGGAATTCCCCAAGGATCAGATCTTAGACCTCCATGGTTTATTTGTATATTAATGATATAGGCAATTGTTTCAAAAATTTTGCTTATGACCCTAAAATTTACAAAAAGAACTGAAATATTAATAATAGCCTAGAATTGCAGAAGGATATTGATAGGCTTCGAATCTATTGTGCGAACAACCAACACAACCTGGAAAATAACTTTTTTTTTGTTTACAGAAACTCCACACAGGAGGCTCTGAGGGAAATAATTCCCCCCCCCAAGGTCTATATAATCTTATATATGGGGATGCTGTGTGGAGGGTCTGTTAGAGGATATGAAGCGATCGTGTAGTAGGAGGGAGGAAACACAGAGGTCGGTAGATCATTCCACAGCCGAGGTGTTGAACAGAAGAATGAGTAGTAGAAGCGACCCGATCTCATGTGACAATGTCAACCGTGTGCATATGTTGGGCACGCGCTTAGCGTGTTTTCCGAATATGCACCCGTGCTGAAGGGATCAATGACGGTAGTTCCTCAGAGCATCTTCCATTAAAATACCGATAGAACAAGGACACCATTCCCACTTGACGTCTGTGGTCCAAAGATTGCAATCCGTTTATCAAGATAGGCGAATCTATCAAACGGACCGCCTGTGTCTGCACAGAATCAAGGGTTTTTTTCCCAGATATTTTCAGGCTCCCGACCAGAGGTGGCTGCCAAATTCTACAGTGGGGCGCACTTGCGATTTGTACAGGGTCAGCAGTTGTGTACTATTAAAGTATCTACGGGCTCTGTACAATACGCCCAGCTTCTGAGGGGCTAACTTTATTCTGACTTCGATGGAGCCCCCATACCTGAGCTGGTCACTTAAGGTTACACCAAACATATCAGTGGAGGGCTTGTTGGGAAGATTGCTTCCATTAAAGGAGACTAGATTGTCATTGTAATACAACGTCTTTCGCCAAAAGCAATCCCTAACATTTCCATACAAAATCGAATACGTAAAACTGAAAAGATATAATGAAGTAAGGGAATTACGAATAAAAATAGCGGACTCTGGGATGTCTTTCGGCTCATACATAAATTCCATCTGTGATAAGGCTTACAAAGTTCTAGGATTCATCATAAGAGTGACTTAACTATTTAAATCACCATGTAATTAAAATACTGTGCCTCATTTGCTCGCTCAGTATTAGAATTTGGATCACTGATTTCTGTGCAATGAATCAAAAGATTAGTCAGACTTTAAAAAGGCTGTCAAACACTTGGATTTCAAGTCCCATCGAATATCCCAAGAAGATTCATTATCATCCATAATTTGTCATCACTAGAAGATAGAAAAAATATATAACAATAATTCCGGACTAACTATCAACTCGTATATCACGTAGATCAGGCTAGAACTATTTTTTATTTAAAAAAAGTATTATCTACAAATTAAAAAACCTTTCCCTTTATAACTTCTTTGTGTCATGCACCTATACATTATTATACATACATATATATCATAAATATGTTACACTTATATACCAACTATGTAACATGTTCTTGTGGTTTTTTTTGTTTTGTTTTTTTTTTCTGTTCAAAAAATCATTTAAATGTTAAAATATATAAAGGCCCACCGGGGGCGTTAATAAAAAATATCCTACCAAAAATGCATTCATTTCCAGTATGAAACACACTTTCAAATCAACTATTCCACATCCCACACTCAAATAATAACTACACAAAACATTTTTCAAAAGAACATGCACAAAATGCGAGAACATCTTTTCAGACGCCGATGTTTTCCATTTATCCCCAGGACAATTTAGTAAATTCAAATCAATTAATCGCAAGATTAGTTATAACTTCCTATAGACCTTAATGCTGGTGGATAGATTTATTTATTTATATTTATATTTATATTATTTATTTATTTATATTGTATAAATATACCATTAACAATAATTACACGTCACAGTAACACAACTATAAGCACAATAATATAGCACAAATAATTTAAAAAGGTAACTATTAAATGTGGCATCAGGTCGTACAGTGACATCAGAGAGTATATGAAAAATAAAGGTTCTTCGAGGTTTTAAAAGTAAAAGATATGCGTACATATACAACATATAGAAACTTAAGTTATATTAATATTCATTGAAAACATGATAGTATAGCCTTCTTGTACTTATCCGCTATATCTGCGTATCTATTACTAACTTCGTGCAATCTAGGTACAAGCGAGTGTTTGTAATGCTCAGACCTGGTGTTATATTTAAATAGGATTTTGGAACGAGTAGCTCTCGCAGGTATATGAAATTAAATGAGGTTAACTAAATCAGGGCTGTCTATACTACTATTTACAATTTTTAACAGAAATATCAAGTCGGCAATAATTCTTCGATCGATGAGAGAATTAGTAAATTTATTTATTTCATCAAATAATTGCAGTTAATGCTTTTAACGAGAATACCGAGCTTATAATCAAAGTGTCTTAGGAATTTGTGTTTAAGTTTTTCGATCGAATCTCGCTATTATTGATATTATATTATGTTGATGCACTTACGGTACAGAATAATTCCTCACTAAACCCAATTATTTTGTACCAGATGTAATGGCACACAAACGAACTGTAGGGGCAGCTGCTTCCGATCTGCGGAGAGGGCTGGGAGGGGAGAAAGCACAGCCTACCATTCACTCTGCGAGGAGGAAAGATACTAACAACGAGACCTTATTTACGACTTTTGTAATTCTGCCGGCCTTGTCCGTGTGACAATGCTTGGTCTGGGTCCAGTGAGAGGCAGTAGTCCGATGGAGGTCTAGGATAAGCGGTGGTCAGAAGGGGCGAGTAGATCAGAAGTCAGAGCGGGCAGTCGAGGAAGCAGAGCGTCTTGTCAATCGGGCGGTATTTTTTTACGGTAACTCCACACAGGAGACCCTAAAGGAAATAATTTCCCTCAACGCCTATATCATCTTCGGGGATGCTGTGTGGAGGGTCTTTTAGAGGATAGGAAGGAGTGAACTTGGGTCTTGAAGAGACCCATGTTGTAGGATGGAGGAAACACGGATGCCGGCAGGTCGTTCCACAGCCGAGCTGTTGAACACAGGAACGAGTCGTAAAAGTGACCCGTTCTCATATGACTAATATGGACTGTGTGCAAATGTTGGGCACGCGTTTGGCGTGTTTCCCGACTATTCACCGGTGCCGAAGGGATCAATGACGCTAGTTCCTCAGAGCATCTTCCATTAAAATACCGGTAAAACAAGGACAGCATTCCCACCTGACGTCTGTGCTCCAAAGATTGCAATCCGTTTGTTAAGATCGGCGAATCTATCAAACGGACCGCCCGTTTCTGCACAGAGTCAAGGGTTTTTTTCAGATATTTTTGGACTCCCGACCAGAGGTGGCAGCCAAATTCTACAGTAGGGCCCACTTTCGGTTTGTACAGGGTCATCAGTTGTGTACTATTAAAGTATCTGCGGGCTCCGTACAATACTCCCGTTGCGGGCTCTGTACAATACGTCGGTTGCTGGCTAACTGACACGAACTGGCTTTCGGAGGTTACTTAAAATGGTCTACAACGCCCAGACCTACCAAGCTCTGTGCATGTTTGACAAGCACCTATCCCTTCCTCCGTTCTCGCTCTGACGTTTTATTCAAGTCATTCTACAAGTAGCAGGCCACACCCCTCCACTCGAACAAATACATTTACAAAGGCATCGGGAGTCGGAATCGTTTGCGAACAGCGAATTAATATTTATTATGCGATACGATTCCCTTACAAATTAGAAATAATATCAACAATCTACAAAAGTGAAATATGACAAATGTGAAGACAAAAATGGCCGCGTCGAAATGTTCTGGGAGAGACGAACACGTCCGACACAAATTTGAAACAACAAACAGGGTCCTAGACTTTCGACAGCTATACATAAAGACTAATATCATGTGCATATGGAGACGTATTTTAATGAACAAAACACAAGAAAAAAATTGACACCCGCTACACATCACACCTAAAATGCATAATTCCCCAACCGAAAACAATGTTCAACTCACTGAGTACTGCTACTAAGAAATCGACATACGATAGTCTCGATACCATCAGTGTTCAAAATTGGTTATTTGCAAAAGAAACGAATTATTTCAAAGAATGTCTTACATCGTAAAGGATATTGTTATTCATATACGAACTCGTATATACTTATTTAAAAATATTTTATTAATTGTTTTTGTGTTTAATTCGTAGAACTCATTTAATTTTTTTTTAAATTTAATGTAAATCAAATATAATAATATTATTATTAAGTTCTGCAAGTATTTTTAGTTTTTATTATTGTGACAGCTGTTTCGGCGTTTGAGGCCATTTTCAAACTGTGGTTAATCCACCTTGTGACGACTTATTTATATGATTTTATTTACTCCCACTCCTTTAAAAAATAAAAATTATTTATTATCGGTAAAACCGATTTAGTTAGAAAACAATTAAAATTATGAATTCTGTGAGGTTTTCACGTTTATAATGTGTTTGCTCGTATTTAACTGACAATGTTGTCTTATTGATTTATTTAAATGTGTTATATTGTTTTGATAATGAGAACATAGAACCGGTGAATGTATATAATTTTCCTTGCTTTATTAATTAATGTTATATTAGGATCATTCGTTCGTTTGCACATTTCTAATTGTTCAAGTAAATTTAATCCCATAAGGCCCGTGGTATCTTTCATTAACGCTCCGACAACAAACTTGGCAAAAAGACTCATCTTCAAAAAATATACAAATTTTTCACCACGTTACAGCGTCAAAAACTCGATAGAACTAGTAAATAAAATTAAAAGATATTCCGCATAACCGTCAATTCATTTCTTTAGACGTAAAATCCTAATTAAGCAACATCCCCATTGAAGAGTGCCTTCTAATAATTGAAAATATGTTTGAAAAATGTATTATCAACCCGGTGATAAGAAAAGAGTTATTTCAACTCATAAAAATGTGTGCAGAAACAAATTATTTTCTTTTCAACGATACCTACTATCAACAAAATTATGGTCTTCCCATGGGATCACCGTTAAGTCAACTTCTAGCAGAGATATTTATAGATTACGAGTATAATGAAAACATAATTCTTTAATCTCCCTTAGCTAAATACATACACATGTACATACCTAGTATGTACATGTGTATGTATTCAGATATATACATGTACATGTGTTCAGATATATATATATACTCGTATATATAAGTTAATATTTAAAATATATATGTATTTATAAAATTTGTACCTTGATCGTGTAAATGTATGTATCAAAAAATTAATTAATGAATAAATAAAATAAATAAGTAAATAAAAAGGGTTTTGAGTTTCATATAAGAAACTGGATCCTTATTAACACTTCCTTTACAGTGCCAAAATTATAACGCGCTGCCCGGTGCAGGACTCCGAGTTACCCCATACAAATTCATAACAATATTGCTTTTTAAGCCAAAAATAATAATACAATCTATCAACAGTTATTAATTGTGGTTGATTATACTGCAAATACCTCTTAGGGTTATATAAAAATACTATTTATAGTTTTTCATAGAATCATAAAGCATTGTTGACAGCGACGTGCGTCCCGCCACGCCGATAAAACCACACTACCATACTGGCCGGCCGAGGCAAAAGCGCGCTATGAGTACCAAATAAGAACGAAACATAAAGCTGTCCTAGTAAAATAGTATTTTGTTTGAAATTATTTTATTGAAATAATCTTTTTACATTGATGGTCAGTTTGGATTATACCACTGGATATAATATGAATATTAGTTTTGCATTATATATTTAAACAATAATTGGAAATCCAAAGTGATTATGACCATTATTATGAATGAAAAACCGAAATGAAGACTTGTAAAAGACGTGCAAATCGAGTAACAATTTTACTATACTCTTATATCATTTTCATTTCAGACTTGTTAGTGGCTGAGTTTTCCTTGCGTTTGGGTCGCACCCAGACGTCGTGAGTTCAATTCCTCCGCTGACTAAGTCCTCAATCATTACACAAGCAACATATTAACTTTATTATTATGATAATAGGGAATTTCAAAAATTGTGCGGTTATAAGTAACCCGGGAATGTTTGTCTTTCTTTAAAAATATATATGTATATAATATACAAATATAGAAAAACATAAAAACAAAACTTTTATCTTGAAACAACTTTTCTCCAGGTTAAAATGCAAATAACTACAGCTGTGGGTAATAAGAAACTCAATATTTAAATAGTGTAAAAGAATATACATAAAACAATAAAATAAAATAAACAAAATTTTCCCAAGAAACACGTCAAGTGAAAAGGTATCTAAGTATTCTGATATAAACTAACCTAACTTAACCTATTTGAGTTCAAATTAAGAAACAATTCAACGATATGACAAATCAAAAAAGAATGTCAAGTACACGAATATTTATTCTAAATCTTACGTAAATACGGAATCAAAAACATAATAAACATATAATGCTTTCAATCGGTCTGTTAAATCACGTCTTGCCATTTTACAAATTCCCAACAACACATGTTTAACAGCATTTGTACCAACGTTTGTTTTTCAAGAAACTAAAAATGAATCACGCTGCAGCAAACGAACCGAATCTCCCCACCCCCCGCAATCTCCGAACCGATTCTGGAAGATATCCTTGGAGTGCGTCGAAAAGTACGGATTGTGCGTAATTTTACCGTGATAAAAATACAGCTCGTACGGAAATATTAATATTAATTAAATTATATGTCAAATGTCGATTTTTATTTTACAAATTTATTGAATAATATTTTTTCTACAAAAATTGTGGATTTCATAGACTTTATAATTAATACGTCAGGAGCAAAAATGTTGGCTCAGGTAACCGAGTGTCTGGCACCGTAAAGGGACAATTAATTATTCGATACACAACCCAATGACATGTCCCGTAGCATTCTTCTTCACAGTCGTACTATAATTTGTCCTTTCCAATGCTATTTATGGCTCGCCAACCTTACAGAATCCATTCGTTTCCCACGGCATAAAACGTTACCGGTGAGCAGATGTGTGCACAAATACGTCGGGTTTCCATCCGGCGTCGTGAGTTCAATTTCTCAAAGTCCACCAACCTACAACTAAAAAGATATGACAAAACTTTTGGACAAAGAAATTTTCAATATTTCTCTATAAAAGTATTTAACATCCTCCCTCTACCAATAAAAACCATTACAAAATTAACGGTCTTCAAAAAAAGTATTTAGTTATGGATTATAGACACGGGAAGGAGAATATAGATATGATGTTGCAACCGAACAAGTTTAACGAGCAAGGTATGTTTTCTCCTAGATTTTTGAATTTTTATTCATTTATTTTTTATTTTTTATTTAATATAATAATTTTTTTTACAGAGAGTATATAAAAATAAGACATGATTCATATAGTGTAACAAAAAATATAATATGGCTATTCCTCACCATAAAGAAACAAGGTTCTTGTGTTTGGTGAGTGATTATCGCTTAATTAATCAAATCATAACTTAAAATATTGTTGTACAATAGCAGGAAAATATGAATTTGTCGTGTAAATTTTGTAATTTATCACTAGTAATAAATAGTATTAAAGAAAATGAAAAGAAAGTAGAAGAAAAGAAGAGAATCTAATAATAATAAAAATTTAAAAAAAAAAAAAATTAAATTGTTAGAGTAGTTTGAGGTAATTTTTTAATCTATGTTGAAATTCATGGATATTTTCTATAATTTTAAGATCAGATGGCAGATTGTTAAAAAAAGTTATTCCTAGATATAGGTATGTGTTTTGCGTATGCTTAGTATTGAATAGCGGGATTTTAATGTTTTGTTGATACCTTGCGGATATATTAAATTGTAATTTATTTAACGTTTTTCTTTAAAGATTTGAATAATTGCATATTTTTTATAAATTTTATCTACTGTAGGTACATTGAATATTGTAAAAAGCTTTTCAGTGGAAAATGATGATGGTTTTTTTAAAATTACCTTTATTATCAATCTTTGAATTATTTTAAGTGGACTTAAAATATTATCATATGTTCCCCCCAGCCAATAATTCCATATTGTAAAATAGACTGAACAATTGCATAGTACACTCTTTTTAGGTTTTCTAGTCTAAGAATATTTCTTAGTCTTATAAATATATATACATTTTCTAATTCGTTTAACAAGTTCACAAATATGTGTTTTTCCATTTAAAATGCTGGTCTATATATACACCAAGGTATTTAATTTTGGAAGTTGGACTAAGTATTGAACATGCTTGATTACAATTGATTCTGTTGCAGTTACTTTGGTGTATTATAATTTTTATTTCTGGTTTTGATTTAAATTTATTGATAGAAAAAGGAATAAATTTTGTTTTTCCAGTGTTAAGGGAGAGTAGATTATTATCGAACCAATTTTTTAATATATTAATATCAGTATTTGCTAGCTTGTTAATAGAATTCCAGTCAGTACCTTCAATTATTATGACAGTGTCGTCAGCATAAGATATTATTTTTCCATTTAGCTTTTGCATGAATATGTCATTTACATAGATGATAAAAAGTAGAGGTCCCAGTACTGTACCTTGAGGTATGCCAAAATTACTTGTTTTTTTATGAGTAAGTACCTCGTTTATTTTTACCACTTGAGGACGTTTGAAAGGGTAGCTTTTTATCCATTCCAGAGCTGTACTATTTATTCCAATATTGCTTAATTTAATTATAAGTTTGTCATGAGATATGCTATCAAACGCTTTTTTGAGATCTATAAAAATTCCAAGGCATTTTAGTGATTTATCTAATGAAGTGTGAATAAGGCTAGTTAAATTTGAAATTGCATCCTGTGTGCTTCTACTTTCCATAAAGCCGAATTGATTTTCTTGAATTATGCTATTACATTTTATAAACAGGTTAAGTCTTTTTTTTACAAGTTTTTCAAAATTTTTTGCAATATTTGAGATTACTGAAATGGGACGGTAATTATTAAGATCTTCGGGATTACCAGACTTAAATATTGGAGTTATGGTAGTTTGTTTGTAATTACATGGAAATACTCCGCATTGGAAACTTGTGTTGATTATATGCATTAACGGTTTAGAAATTTTGTTTTTAATATTTTTAAAAATGTTAATTGTAATTTTATCAAAACCTGGGGCAGAGCCTCCTTTCATGCCGTTTATAATAGTTACTATTTCGTCCTCTGTGGTGAGTTTAAATGTTGACATTTTATTTTTAACATCAACATTACAGTCTGGAATTGTTATATTTGGATCTTTGTGTATGAGATTAGCAAGATTTTCTCCTATATTTGCAAAGAATTCGTTAAATATATTTGCAGCTTTTAAAGGGTTCTCTTTGCAACATGTTTTCGAATTATCATGAATAATAGTGCTGATTTCATTGTTTTCATACTTTTTTTTGTCCATTATCTCATTTATAATCGTCCATACTCCTTTGTCATTTTCAAACTGTATCAACTTCTGTTTGTAATAGCTTTCTTTTGTATGTTTTATGATATATGAGAGTTTATTTTTATATGCTTTAAAATGTTTCTGTAAATGTTCATTATTTGGTTGTTGATTAGTTAATCTATAAAGAGCTTGCTTATGACGTACGGATACTATTAAACCGTGAGTTATCCATGGTTTTATAGGTTTGAAGTTAGGTAGTTTGGATTTGGATATGACATTATTTGTTGAGTCATTTATGAATTTAGATAATTTTTCTTCAAACATTTTACAACAAACATTGACATCGTTACATTGATATAAATCAAGCCAATTTTCTACTTCTAATTTACATTTTAACGTATCCATGTTAAGTACTTTTTTGAAACATTTTCTTGTTTAAATGGTGGAAAAGTTGGATTACAGAATTTATAATTGAATATACATGAATAATGATCAGTGATAGTTGTATGAATGACAGCGGATATAATATTTTGAATATCAGAAATATTTGTAAATATATGATCTAAACATGAAGGTCGTTGACCTCGAACGTTTCTAGTATATGAATTTATGCACGGTAAATAATTAAGTTCCGCTAACATGTTTAGATAATTATCTTTATCCTTACTAGAGTATTTTTTTGCAATATTTAAGTTCATATCTCCAACAATAATATTATTTTTATTTCTAAAATTTAATAAAATATTTTTTAATTCATTTATAAATTGTGATATTACTGATGCATGAGTGCGATAAACGGCAATAATATTATAATATTTATTTTGGTCTTTAAACTCAATATATATTTATGTATTTAATAAACAAATTAGAAAGTGTTAGTATTTATTGAAGCAATAGAAAATGTTTGGTCGAAAATTGGAAATATTTTATAATTTAAATTTTTTTTTTATTTACGTCTATATTGGGCTTTATACATCAAACTTTTTATTATCAGTACAGTATGCAAATGTTATTTAGTAATGCAGAAATGTTAATATAAATTCAAGTAAAAAATTTACAATGAAAGGAAAATTAAAAATATATATACGAGTATATAATATGAACAATGGCATGGAAAAAAATATAAATAATCAGAAGCAAAGAAGAAGTCGGTACCTATTTAAAGGAGAATTTTCTATTGAACAATAATTTTTTACTATACCTAACTATAAGTTGGCTTAAAATAATTATCTAATTATCATAATAACAAATTAATCAGTTCGAAGCAGAAGTAGGTAATTTATTAAATTAGACTAGTTCTACTTGCCGAAATAAATTAAAATAAAATATCTCCATACTCCGCTATTGATATGACAACAATATCTTCATAATTATTACCTAAATTCTGTATACTATACAATTCTGGGACTATACAATTGCGGTACAGTATTGGAGTTGTCATGATAATAAGGTGAATAATGCATCGATATTTTAATTGAAAGTCGGTAATTGAATTTATATTTTTTTATAAACAAGTTAAGTCAGTAAATTCACTACGTTCTGGTAATTTTAATAAATCGAGGTGACATAAAGCTATCATAATTTTTACATTCTCTTGTAATTCCCATTCTGAAGTTAATAAATCTCAAGACTTTATTTTGAATTCTTTCTATTTTGAGGGAATGTGTAGCATAAATTGGTGCCCACAGCGTTGAATTGTATTCAATTTGACTTCTTACTAATGTCAGGCGCAATTTTTTATGGTGTGAATGTTATTAAATTGGCTACATATTCTTTATATAAAACTCAATATTTTCAAAGCTTCACTTGGCGTTATTTCAATACAGTTTATAAAATTTAGTGTTTGACCAAATTTTACACCCAAATCGTTTATCTCGGATGCCGTTGTTAGCATAATATCATTGATAGAATAATAATAAATGATTGTTTATTTTTTGGAAATCTAATAATTAAACATTTGCTTACTTAATCGTTATTTTGGCACCATGCAAACACTTTGAACAAATTACTCATTGTGTAACAGTCATAAATATTTCTAATAGCTTTGTAAATTTTCAGATCGTCCGCAAACATTGAAACTAAATGAAAATAGTGAGAACATCATTCACGAATAGCAAGAATAAAATTGGTCCCAAATGTGACCTTTGGGGAACACTACTGGTAGCAGTGAATTTATATTAAGCCTTCAATTTTAACAGCCAATTGCCCATTTCTTAAATAACTATTTAGCCAAATATGTATAGACCTGGCTATAACTTCTAACTTAAAAATAATGATTTTTCCGAATTCGCTAATTATATTATTTCAAGCAATCATAGTTTTGATAAAATACGGGGATCAATATTAGGCAATATTAAGCAATATCATGAAAATGTTGGGCGCGCGTTTGGCATGTGTCCCGACTATGCATCGGTGCCGAAGGGATCGATGACGCTAGTTCCTCAGAACATCTTCCATTGAAATACCGGCAGAACAAGGACACTATTCCCACCTGACGCCTGTGCGCTCCAAATATTGCAATACGTTTGTTAGGAGAGGTGAATCTATCAAACGGATGGCCCGTTTCTGCACAGAGTCGAGGGTTTTTTTCAGATAATTTGTGGCTTCCGACCAGAGGTCTAGGCTACCAAATTCTACAGTGGGGCGCACTTGCGATTTGTACAGGGTCAGCGTGTTGCGTACTATTAAAGTATCAATATCAGTACAATACGCCCAGCTTCTGAGAGACTAACTTTACGCTGGCTTCGATGGAGCCCCCATACCTGAGCTGGTCACTTAATGTAGGAATAAATAACAATTTTTTACAAGAGAGAAAATAGTTTAGCAGAACGGCTATCAGAACAGAGGCGGTACTTATAATAAATCGTTTGCCAAATAGCATAAAAAAAACAGGATTTAAGAATACCGTATGGAAATTTATTCGAATTATTTAGGAAATTTGTTATAGTTGGTGTAGGCAACGTATTCCAACGATTTCAGTCTATATTATTTTGCCGAGTGTATTTTTGATGTGTTATGTAGTTTGTGACCAACTTAATAATTGATCAAACAAGCTCCCTACCAAAGTCATGTTAAAATACATTATATCAAAAAAAAAATTGTATTTTTTATTACCTTTTAATTTATTTTGATGGTTCGTTTTTTTAGGGTATGCACAGCTTTTCAGCCTTTAGGAACTGCACGCCACTAGTACCTACATATATTTTTAAAGTCAATCTCCGAAGTCATATGTAATACACCTATGTTGAAAGAAGTATCTAACAAGTATACTCGTGGGAGATCTGATGCATTCTTTTATGCTCCGAAACGAAGAACTTCTGTATACCAGAGTATGCCAATCAGCAGAGCGATTCAACTGCTCAGCGATGCTGCATTGACCGTTGATATTTTCAGTATCACGTACAGACAATAATGCGACATACCATAGACGTCACAAAATATTTATAAAACTGCCCGAATGGCTTTTCATACTTTTCATACTTTTCCTATGAACCTTTTACTTCTTGCATGTTTGACACAGATGATCGATCATCTTTAGTACTGTTATTATATAAATGTTTACTTACTTGCACTTTTATTTAAAAAAGTAAATGCAGCATTTCTAGTGCCCTTGATGACAGTAAGAACGACATATTAATGGAAAACAAAAAAAAATAGACGGAGAAACATTAAATTTCATATAATGTACGTTGTATTTTGTAATTATATGTGATGACAATAACACTGCAAAATCTACTTACGGATACACGCTTAGTTCCCAGTGAGGTTTATAATTTGATTGTGAACCAATACATTTTAAATGTGACGAATGAATCATAAAAACACCTTTATAAATATTGTTTTACTGAACTGATTTTAATAATTATTAGATAAAAGTAGCAGATTAATTCACATTGTGAAGACTTATTTTTATGTTTTTATTTACTCCCACTCTTTTATTTGTTATCGGTAAAACCGATTTAGTTAGAAAACAATTCAATTTCTGAATTTTGAATTCTGTGAGGTTTTCACATCTATAATGTGTCACAATAATAAAAAAAACTTGCAGAACTTAATAATAACATAAATAAATTTGATTTATATTAAATTAAAAAAGAAAATAAACCGAGTTCTTCGAATTAAAAACAAAAATAATTAATAGCAGATTAAAGTAGTTTATTTATTCCAAAACAATTCAGCTTCACACAGTTCCAATCATAAAACACCCGAAATGAAGGAAATAAAATCCAGGTTGATTAAAGCCAACTTATTTATATATAAGGTTTGGTGTCGGTGGTCTTGATGGAGCTCTCCTACTTGTGTCCTCTGGGGATTTATTGATGAAACGTGCTTTTACTTCATTTTTCTATTCCCAATACAGTTGAATCGCATTCGGTTAAACTTCAGCCAAGTTAATTCAATGAAAAATACAATAAAGCTAATTGTACTTCCAACAACTAGTATAAAAATACTTCCTCGGATGTGCTCCATTTGTAATACAATGGGATCGTCCCGATAAATCTGCAGGGATTTCAGACTTATTCTGTCTGCATCAGTCATCCATTTATACACCAAACCAGCATCTAACAGGCTTCTTATTTTGTAAGTAATTGTATCGGCATATGGAAAGTTCTTAGCCATCATCATACTTAGTAATCCCTCAAGAACTGGTTTCTTTATAACATGCACATCTTTCAGGGTTTTATTTAACGTTGAAAGTTCAGCGTTCAAAGTTTTGTGGTGAAACATCATTGCGAAAAGTTCCCCATTTGAAATGTTCAACATTTTCTGATAAATCTGGGAAAAATCAATGGTGATGAAGTCTTTCCTCATGTTTTCAGGACTAATAAGCTTCAAAACGTAACTTCCACCATAGGGAATATTTTTTTGGAATATTTCTTCAATCGTATCGGCAGGCATCTCACGCAAATCAGAAACGACATATTTGAACAATACTCCTAAATAAATATTTCTCACATAAAATGTAAAGTACATAAATAATAAAGTGAAGCTCCTATATTTACTTCCTTTAAATTTAACGACCACAGTGGATCCCAAAATAATTCTCAATACGTCTAAAGAAGTTATCTTATTATATCCACTGTTTTCTCCATAAAATTTCTTGTTTCGGATAATGTAAATAAAATTAATTAACCCACAAGTAATGAGAATTAGAAACCACACATCAGATCTAAACGGCTTAAATAATTTTTGTAAATTATCTAAACCTTTTGGTGCAGGGAGAAACATCACGAAATCGTATGTTCCATAGGCAATGATTAGAAGTTTTTCCATCCGGTCCTCGTTTATCAAGATCGAAGATGAGATGAGAAAAGTTTTTTCTTCAAAAGGTCTAAGGATGGGAAGTCTTCCTGGCAGAGGTTGTAATGGTTTATATTCGGAAGTGAAATTAAAAGCTTTTTCTAATATTCCGAAAATATTCACCTCGATTCCAGAATATTCCTTGTGGTTTTCATCTGATTTGTTAACCATGAACATCGGCTGGATGTGTGATATTACGTTTAGAGTACAGTTGAGAAAGTCCGCTTTTGTTTTTCGATCATCTATAAAAAAGTTCAGGGGTTCACTATTACTCATAGATATTCTGTCAATTTGAACACCTTCGCAGGAGTCGACGTAAGGCCTGTATGTAAAAACGTTGAATGCATCTCCAATAGTCATCACGTCCACAGTCACAATGAAAGTGTTCATCAGATAGAACTTCCAACTACGCTCAGCTACTTCTTGTGCACATTTAGGTCCACAATTTGGATTTAAAACTCCAATGACCACCTTATTTGGATGCTTTTGGTACTGCATACAAGCATTATTCAAAACATCGAAAAGTTCCTTTGAGTTTCTAGTCAAAATGATCAAATTCCTTCCTTGCCTGTTTAGTAGCATGCTGTTATTGTAGCACTTAAAATAAATTTCAATTCGATTTTTATGCAGTGACGTTACTTGTTCGATTAATTTAGTAGCAGTGCTCTTTATGACTTCAACATCTGGATTAAATAGGACATCGATATCTCCCGTCATGTTGATATATTTCATCACGTTAAAAGTAACTGAAGATATTTTAGTAATCAGATCATTTTCTTCTGGAATAAACAACGATTGAGTTAGCAACACAATGGTGAACGGTATAAAAAATTGTGACAGATACATGTTTATATATTTTTTTCTATTAATAAGTACAGTTGCAATCCCAGGTAATTAGGAAAGGCAAATGGAAAATAGTTTTATCTGTTATGACTTTTATACTTCATGCAATATTCTTTTAAAATAAAAATATCTCACTGGATAATAAATCACACACATGGCACTTTACCATGACAGTTATTGATTTTTCATTAGTTAGGAACTAATTGTTAGTTCAATTACAATAAATTTCTCAATCGGACTTGTCGAATTGTCAAAATGAGTTATATTCATCTGTGTTCTTGTGATATTCATGCGGAGTTTTTTGTATTATTTGTGATATTTTGTCTTTTTAACTTTTCCTTCCCGGTGCTGTCAACTGAGTTGACATGTCCGCAATTATTTAATTATCTTTGTAAATGTACTAAACATAGATTTCATAAGTTTTAATGATTCCTTCGCAATATGTTTATGTATTTAATAAACAAATTGTAAAGTGTTAGTATACATTCATTATTCATTCATATACCACTTTAAAACCACAAAACTCTAAATGTTTTTACTGTCAACTGAATGCACAGCACCTGAGATGGCGGAGTTTTCTAGCACCGTAACGAAAAGATTACTAAAGACAGGAAATCCAACTAGCCGGGTGACTTTGTAAGTTTAAATACTGTACCAAGAAGACGAATCTACTGCGCGTGGAAATTGTACATGCTGTAAATCATTACATAAACATTAAAAAGAATGATTATTAGGTGTCTTTTAAAAGACTTGATGAACGTATTGCTCTAAAAAAAATCTGAAATAAATTTCATTTTAGGAATATCCATTACATAAAGTGGCCAAACCCTTGACCGTACAACTGTATCGTTTTCAAATCCAAAACTATAATGTGTCACACAGAAGTGACATCAAACGTACCTACTCGTATGATTGGGTTATATTTAATGTATTATATTTGGATCGTAGTGAATTCAGAATATAAAAAAAGATTGGTCGGAATTGCGATATATAGGTTATTTGAGTACTTTTCCCACTATTCACAATTTTTTGTAGCCTTTTCAAATATTTTAAATGGTTCACATTTATAACGGATCTCTCGTTTTGAGAAATTTGAAAGGTGGATTTTTTATTATCAGCGAATGGGAAAATAACATTTTCGAGAAATTTGGTGGCCACCCGTGTTTCGGTTTTTCAAATCTTACTTAAGGCATAATTTTTAACCATTCGAAGATTAAAACTTCAATTTTAACAACATGTTGTAACCATGTTGAATTTTTGAGATTTGAAATGTCGGCTAGTGATGTGATTTCTAGCGAAAATTGGATCGGAAATTCATGCCGGTCTCCATGATCGAGGGGTAAAGCTCTTGATTACGAATCCGAATGTCGCGGGTTCAAATCCCGGCGTGCGCGAGTAAATTTTATTTGATTAATTTGTGCTGTTTCACAATTAATTCATTTAAAAATAATATGTAGTATATTTGCGTACGTTGCAGAGTGAGGGATACTCAAAGTATCGCCCTGATGAAAAACCACCATTCAGAATTGAAATTTCGCTTGAAATGGCTTTTATCCATGTTTGGTGATCAGATCTGAATATTTATAGACAAGTATTTCCCCACCTTCCTCTCCCCTTCCCATTCCATTCCTCAATACCTTCAGCCTCACAATATTCCCCAATTGGGGATGCCATAGTCTCACTGGGTCCAGACGGTTGGGAGCAGTTGGGACTCTTGTGGGGTATTCATATAAAAATATATATATATATTTCTTGTTTTCATGTTTTATTTTTTATATTTGCATTTCGAACGCAAATTTAAAAAAAATATATTTGCATATTGAGTACTAGCTTGACTTGTGAAATCCAAAAAATAGTGATTCTAGCTCGTAACACATAATGTTATACCTCCTCGAAAAAATTGATATAAAAAAAATATGGTATTGGAAAAACATACCAAAAGAAATCGAAGGATCTATCAAAAATTGAAAAATGTTCCATTTATCAATAAAACGGTAGAGATTTTATCAAAAAAAATGAAGATATGCATACCTTAAAAACACTAGGAATGATGAGGCTGCCGATTGGGTTAATAAACACACGTGTGTAAGATATAATATCGCTTAAGACGTTGTCAATCGCTGGTTCGATTGATATCAATAATAAAAATATATGTCAGTAAGATCAATTCTATGGTACAAAATTATATTTCAGCATATTAATAACCCTATACATAATAGAAATAGACTAGAGCACAATTTCTCGTACTCATACTCGTCTCAATTTTAATTAAGGATTAATGGTTCCTAAGCATACAAAAAAATATGGACAAAGAACTTTAGATCACATTATTCCTAGTTGCATAAATATGTTACCCGCTGAAAAAAAAAACTCTATTAAAGCTAAACAATTAATAAACACATTGAAAACTTGGCTAGCTGAAAGAAGCTATTTGTACCGGAAATAAGGAAATATTATTTTATTTATGATTTATTGCTTTCGTTTATGTTTTCATTTTATTTTTTTTTAATATATTTTTGCAGAAATATTTATTTATTTTTACGTATGTTTTTATTTTATATATTGTTTTTATTTTATAAATATTTTTGAACTTGTTTAACGAATCAGAAGATGTGTATATTAAAAATCAATAGTTCGCTTAAAATAATTCAAAGTAAATGGTGTTTTTTTCGGAGGTATACAAATTCTAAACGAAAAAAAACGCATTATAATAATGTTAATAATAAATAGTATGACAATTAAGGTAGTTTAAAAAAATCACTATTTTCTACTGAAACACTTTTTACAATATTTAATGTACCTACAATACATAACATCTATAAAAAATTATGATATACAATTTTTTTTCTTGTTTTTTAAATAATTATCATTTTAATATATCTGCAAGATACCAGAATGACACATACAACCCACAATTCAACAATAAGCATAATTAAAATACCTACCTCTATCTAGGAATAACTTACTTCAACAAATCTTCCTTCTAATGTAAAAAAAATTGAAAATATCTACGGATTCCAGGTTAAATTAAAATATTACCCCAATTTACTCAACAGTCTTTAATTTTTTATTATAAATAGATTTTTGTCTTACCTTTTTCCCCAAACCTTGTATTTTCTTTTCTTTAATTATTAATACTATTACTATTTATAACTGATATTTAATTTTAAAAGACTGATTCATAATTTTCTGCAGTACTATAAATTACACAATAATTTATTTCATCAATAGAGGGAAATTCTCTAACCAAACACATGAACCTTCTTTTTTATTTTTTGAGGAATAGATATTTTATGTTGAATTTATTACTGAGTTAATCGTGTAATATGTGTATAATTAACTGTAATAAAAAAATTTAAAAAAAAAAAACATGTATATAAATTAACATCCCATCGCTTCAATGAAAAAATAATTTCTTATATCTAATATACGATGGTCATAAAACTTATTGTTACAAGGATAGTCAATTAATATTTAAGAAAAGAGAATAGTTACTTCATATTATTTATTACAAAACATAGGTACACTGTTTAGTGACGGGATAAAATTATGTATTTTTCTTACATAACTTAAAGCACGAGTGTGCACTTCATGCATCGGTCTCTGTTAGTTGATGTTTTAAGTCCCCTTTGTCCATTTATTCCTATAAGTTATCCCATGACTCGAGCTTCGAGCTTCCTCAGGTAGGTGCGTCTTATGCAGTTCGTTGATATTAACTACCAGACCTTAGCAATCATTTCTGAAGGTAAACGTCTTGTGCACGACCGTTTTAGGGATTCTTTTACTTTCATCATAAGTAATTCAAAAATAAACACAAACAAGCTGATTGCACTTCCAAGAAACAGTATGAAAAGACTTCCCAGAATGTGTTTCATTTGTATTACAATGGGATCGACCCGAAAAATCTGCTGGGATTTGAGATTGGTTTTATCTGCATCACTCATCCATTTGTATACCAGACCAGAATCTGCCAGGGTTTTCATTTTGTGAATTATTCTATTGGCATAAGGAAAGTTCTTCGCCATCATCATACTTAGTAATCCCCTCGCAATTGGCTTCTTAGCGACATGCACATCGTTCATAGATTTATTAATCTTTGAGAGTCCTATGTTCAGGAGTTTGTGGTTTACCGCCATCGCAAACATTTCTCCGTTTGTTATGTTCAGCATTTTTTCGGATGCTTGCCCGAGTTCAATCGAAATGAAACCCTTTTGAATGGTCTCATCACAAAGAGTCTTTACTGTTCTATATCCACCATAAGGAATGTTTTTTTCAATTATTTCTTCTATGGAATCAGCAGGTACCTCACGCAAATCGGAAATTAGAAATTTAAACAAAGCTCCCAAGTAAATGTTCCTGACATAAAATGTGAAGAAAATAAATAATAGCGAAAAGCTCCTAAATTTATATCCTCTAAATTGAACACTCACACCCGATCCCAAAATAACGCCCAACACGTCTAAAGAAGTCATCTTATTAAAACGACTCTTTCTCGTAGAAAACTTCTTATTTCTATAAAAGTAAATAAAATTAAATATCGCACAGGTGACGAGTGTCAGAAACCACACATTGCGGTTGAATGGTTTTAATAACCTCTGTAAATTATTCAAATCACTTGGTGCAGGAAGGTACAATACAAAATCATACGTTTCATAGGGAATAATGAGTAGTTTTTCCAATCTTTCTTCCGTCAATAAGATCGATGTGGAAACCAGAAAGATTTTTTCTTCAAATGGCCTAAACGTTGTTATTTTTCCTGGAACAATGTTAATTGGTTTAAATTCGCTTGTGAAATTAAATGCTTTCTCTAATTCTCTCACAATATTCACTTCGATTCCGGCGTATTCTTTATGGTTTTCATCCGTTTTGTTTATCATAAATAGAGGCTGGGGGTATGCCTGTACGTTCAAGGAACAATTGAGAAAGTCTGCATTTGCCTTTCGATCATCTATAAAGAAGTTTAAGGGTTCATCACTCACCATGAATATTCTCTCTATTCGAATATCATCGCAGGAGTCGACGAAAGGTCTGTATGTAAAAATGTTGAAATCATCTCCAATAGTGGTCGCGTCCACAGTTACAATGAAAGTATTCATCAGGTAGAACCTCCAACTGCACTCTGCTACTTCCTGGACACATTTGGGTCCACAGTTTGGGTTTAATACTCCAATCACTACCTTAATGGGATGTTTTTGGTAATGCATACACTTATTATTCAAAATATCAAACAGTTCCTTTGAGTTTCTAGTGACCACGATTAAGTTCCCACCTTGCCTGTTCAACAGCACACTAGTATTGTAGCATTTCAAGGAAACTTCTATTCGATTTGTGTGCATTGCCGATATATTTTGGATTAATTTGGTAGTCGTAATCCTTACATCATCAAAATATGGATTATATGTAACTTGAATGTCTCCCGTCACTTTAACATATTTTATAACGTCTAAAGTCATTGACGACATTTTGGTAATCAGAACATCTTCCTCAGAAATAATTGACAGCGAATGAGTTAATAACATTACGCTGAATGATATGTAAATCTTTATCAGATACATTCTGTTGATTAGTTCAAATATTATCCCTAATTAATACACACGTTTACGAGCCTAGGTGACAAGGAAAATATGAGAATCGAGTGTGAAGTATTTTACTAATGTACAGCTTTTATATTGAAGAAAATGTTTAAAAAAAAACACTAGAGTTGTAAATCACAAATTATGGCATCCGAGACAATGATTTGTTCTTTTCGTTGAACTTTCTCTTCATTAAAGTGGGAGAATTCCCTTTTCAACTAACAATTCGACATAAATAAATAAATACAACTAAAAACTAAACTAGTCATTACGTCGTATGCACTTCTTTTTTAATTGGCATTCATTTATCGCCACACATACTCTTCTGTTATTCCAACTGTTGAAATGACACGACACAATTATTTGCATCACTTGATCGTGCCGTGTCTTCCTCGGGCGTCCTTGACTTCTTATTTTAAAATAATCTATTGATTTACTTGTATAATCACCCCAAGGGCGCTTTTCGTTGGTTATTGTAGGTAGCCTTTTCTAAAAAGAGGGAATTTATAAATTAGTGTTACAGCTTTCAAAACTGGTTTTTGACCTTACTAAATGGCAGGTTATTCAAGAATGTGAACCCAGTTCATCGACTGGTGTATACAAATCTTCACAACGTTCGTACAAGCGAGTTCATCCAATCGTTCGAGGCACAAGGCTTGGCCGACTTTAGCGTGATTTGCCTAGTTAGATTGCCCCTCACGCGGAGGTTCAGTCATATTTTATGGTACCAGCACCTTAATGTGTTTATACACCTTTACATAAAATTAACCCCGAACCGTCTCCGTGAATCGAAGCTATTGTAGGTAATTACGTAATGGAGGAGTGGTAAGCTAGCCCATCTGTTGGCCCCGCACAGCTGCTGTGTCGGACACCTACAATCTGTTCAATGCACATTTGCACATTAGGCAGACCAGCATACGAACTTTTGAAGTAGTCTAATCTAACTATAAGAGTCTTAGTAGAATTTACAGGGGACACCTTCTTATGGATTTTAAATATCTTGGATAAAAGAAACTTAGACTTAACCGCATTGATAAGTTCAGTACTTATTGGAATAATATTTTGATTGAAATTAATTCCGAGAAACATACTTATTTAAAGGGAATAATTATCTATTAATTGATAAACTAAAGTTCTTAAAAACTTAAGACAAGATTTTTGTGCATAGCGCAAAGGGTAACAATTATTATTTTTATAAACAATAATTATTAATCTAAAACACTCATCCAAATTGAAAAAACCTTCCGAGCAAAGATAAATGTCGCCGGCAGGACTCGAACCCGCACCCTTCTAATGTCCGGTTAGATGCTCTACCGTTGAGCTACGTCGGCTTATCGCAAACCCGCCAAGTTAATCAATATATACTAGTGTTCCATTTTAATAATTACTGTTTTTATTATATTTTCACCTGTAAAGAGAAAAAAAAAACCTGTTTTTTCCGGTAGACCATCTAACCGGACATTAGAAGGGTGCGGGTTCGAGTCCTGCCGGCGACATTTATCTTTGCTCGGAAGGTTTTTTCAATTTGGATGAGTGTTTTAGATTAATAATTATTGTTTATAAAAAGGAATAATTATCAGCTCCAGAAACCGTCATTGGACTATTATCAACTAATTGCCGTCTTCCGGGTGATGAAATCCACTATCCATGTATATTCTATGTATGTTTTGGCTAATCTGGGTCCAGCCTATTTTCGGTCAGTTCAGAGAAGTCAAAAAGAAATAAATGATTTTTGCTTGAAATTGGTTTGTGTGGGGAAAATTTTGTGCTTTCACCATGAAGGACGGTTTGCTCAATAATGATTAATTATAAATAGATTAACCTCTCCATTGGTCTTGGTCGAAAGTGTCAAAATAAGAAATAAATTACTTTTTTCATATGAAGCGGTAACTTGGTGATGTGACATTATAGTTTAAAAAAAAAAAAGAATAGCTTTGTTTACATCACTTTTATTTATACTTTTGCCGACCGGGTTTCGCTACTACCGTAGCTTCTTCAGAGTAGCATACAACTAAACTATGAACTAAGATACTCATGTGTTTATAGATTGATAAAAAAAAACAGGCGAGTGACGGGCGAAAGGTGGGAGATCAGCAGGTACCCGACCGGGAAGGGTGTGTGCTTTTTTTGTTTGGAATAATTTAAGAATTGGACTTTTATTTAATTTTATTTGATTATTGTGTTTTTGGCTCTTATTATTTCTAACGCTTCTAAGTTATCTAGTCGAATGCATATTCCATTTCGGGTCCCGTTATCAAATGCTAACGTTTTATTTTTTAAACTTAATAATTTCTTTAAAAAGATTGGTATTCCCTGTGGCGTCATTATTAATGAATTAATTATTAATTACTTCAGTTCGTTACAATGAAAAACAGCATGAAATAAATAGTGTGACAAGTGTCCCGATTCAAAGTAATATGTGTGTACCGAGAAGTTATAAAGTGTTATATTAAAATAATTTCAGCTTTCGTACTTTTTACTATCTACCGTTGTTCCATATGTAATGAAGAATGTATGTGGTTGGTTTTTTTTTAATACAAATCTGCAGTTTTATTCCGAGCTTGAAAACATTTTTCGCATTTGGCCTTCAAAACAAGAGGAAGTTAGTGTTATACAAGGAAGGAGGTGTTATGCAAACAAGCTAGCAAATACTGATATAAATATATTGGTTCGATCAAAATTTCCTTTCATTAACCTTTACCACTCCATTATTTTTTTTTAAATATTTGCTGTCAGCCAACTTTAATTTAAATAAGGACAAAATATTAATTTATTGATCGGCAGTTACAAAAAGTATATTTTATAGTAAAACAAAAACGGAAAACAGTCAAAATCTTATTAAAACGTGAATTTAAATGTTTTTTTATCGAATAATCACCAGAAACAACGTGCGGTGGCAAGCTTTACGCGGGATAACTTTTGTAGATTTTTATAAAATGAAGAGTCGGTGAAATTATAATATTTATTTAAAAATATAAATAACAATACAAGTGAGTTTAAATACAATTTTCGAATGGAGAATCTGACAACGCAGAAACGAGTAGTCTCGTTAACTAGAGGTTGGAGATAAGCGACTTGTGGGACATTTCGGTCCCCTTTATAGGTGATCTGGTTGCTGGGCTCGTGTGCACTAGGTACACGTCCGGGTCCATTGTGGATGATCAGGGAACGGCAAGATAAGGTGTCCGGGTTCATTGTGTTGTTGACACGGCTGGATAAGATGGAGGGCCAGCTGCATACTATCTTCGTTTCGGATGCATTCCACAGTAGATAATACACCGCACGCGCACGTCTAACCTTGTAGGCCACCAGCCGACAACTGAGTTGTAGCGTACAAATAGTGATGTCGGCTGGCACCCGACAAAGGAGTGGTTAGGGTTAAACACTGATAAAACAATATTTATCCCGGTCTCTATCAACAAATTTAACTCAAAATCAGAATTAATAATTGCAAGGCATCAAAATAAATGTAACAGAACCAAATTTTAAACAAGCATGTTCCATACTTAGTCCAACTTCCCAAATTAAATACCTTGGCGTACACATAGATGAGCATTTTAAATGGCAAACACATATTTGTGAATTTGTTAAGCGAATTAGAAAATGTATATATTAAAATTCAATAGTTCACTTAAAATAATTCAATGTATGATAATTAAGTTTTGTTTAAAAAAAACCACCACAATTTTTTACTGACAATATTTAATGTACCCAAAATAAATAAAATATACAAAAAATTTTGAATTGTAATTTCTTTCAATAATGAACATTTTAATATATCTTCAAGATATCACAATAACATTAAAATCCCACAATTCAACACCTTACCCTTTTCCAGAAACCTCGTATTTTCTCTTCTTTAATTATTAAACTATTATTTAATTTTACAAGACTGATTCATAATTTTCCGCTGTACTATAAATTACACAATATTTTATTTCATCAATAGAGGGAAATTCTCTCACAAAACACATGAACCTTCTTTTTTTTTTTGAAGAATAGATATTTTATGTTGAATTTATTACTGCGTTAATCGTGTAATATGTGTATACTTAACTGAAAAAAAAATTTAAAAAAAAAAAAAACATGTATAAAAATTAACATACCATTGCTTCAATGAAAAAATAATTTCTTATATCTAATATACGATGGTCATAAAACTTATTGTTACAAGGATAGTCAATTAATATTTAAGAAAAGAGAATAGTTACTTCATATTATTTATTACAAAACATAGGTACACTGTTTAATGACGGGATAAAATTATGTATTTTTCTTACATAACTTAAAGCACGAGTATCCACTTCATGCATCGGTCTCTGTTAGTTGATGTTTTAAGTCCCCTTTGTCCATTTATTCCTATAAGTTATCCCATGACTCGAGCTTCGAGCTTCCTCAGGTAGGTGCGTCTTCTGCAGTTCGTCGATATTAACTACCAGACCTGAGCAATCATTTCTGAAGGTAAACGTCTTGTGCGCGACCGTTTTAGGGATTCCTTTACTTTCATTATAAGTAATTCAAAAACAAACACAAACAAGCTGATTGCACTTCCAAGAAACAGTATGAAAAGACTTCCCAGAATGTGTTTCATTTGTATTACAATGGGATCGACCCGAAAAATCTGCTGGGATTTGAGATTGGTTTTATCTGCATCACTCATCCATTTGTATACCAGACCAGAATCTGCCAGGGTTTTCAATTTGTGAATTATTCTATTGGCGTAAGGAAAGTTCTTCGCCATCATCATACTTAGTAATCCCCTCGCAATTGGCTTCTTAGCGACATGCACATCGTTCATAGATTTATTAATCTTTGACAGTTCTATGTTCAAGAGTTTGGGATAAGTCACCATCGCAAACATTTCTCCGTTTGTTATGTTCAGCATTTTCTCGGATGCCTGCCCAAGATCAATCGAAATGAAACCCTTTTGAATGGTCTCATCACAAAAAATCTTTACTGTTGCATATCCACCATAAGGAATGTTTTTTTCAATTATTTCTTCTATAGAATCAGCAGGTACCTCACGCAAATCGGAAATTAGAAATTTAAACAAAGCTCCCAAGTAAATGTTCCTGACATAAAATGTCAGGGAAAAAAATAGTAAAGAAAAGCTTCTAAATTTATATCCTTCAAATTTAACATTCACGCTCGATCCCAAAATAACGCCCAACACGTCTAAAGAAGTCATCTTATTAAAATGATTGTTTGTAGTGGGAAACTTCATATTTCTATAAACGTAAATAAAATTAAATATCGCACAGAAAATGAGTGTCAGAAGCCACACATTGCCTTTGAATGGTTTTATTAACCTCTGTAAATTATTCAAATCACTTGGTGCAGGAAGGTACAATACGAAATCATTCGTTTCATAGGGAATGATGAGTAGTTTTTCCAATCTTTCTTCGGTCAATAAGATCGATGTCGACACGAGAAAGATTTTATCTTCAAATGGACTAAACGTTGTTACTTTTCCTGGAGTAGTTTTGATTAATTTAAATTCGCTTGTAAAATTAAAAGCTTTCTCTAATTCTCTCACTATATTCACCTCGATACCGGCATATTCTTTATGGTTTTCATCAGTTTTGTTTATCATGAACACAGGCTGGGGGTATGCCTGTACATTCAAGGAACAATTGAAAAAGTCTACATTTGCTTTCCGATCATCTATATAGAAATGTAAGGTTTCATCACTCGTCATAAATATTCTGTCTATTTGAATATCATCGCAGGAATTGACGTACGGTCTGTATGTAAAAACGTTGAATTCATCTCCAACAGTTGTCGCGTCCACACTCACAATGAAAGTATTCATCAGAGAGAACCTCCAACTGCACTCTGCTACTTCCTGGACACATTTAGGTCCACAGTTTGGGTTTAATACTCCAATCACTACCTTAATGGGATGTTTTTGGTAATGCATGCAATTATTATTCAAAATATCGAACAATTCCTTTGAGTTTCTAGTGACCATGATTAAGTTCCCACCTTGCCTGTTCAACAGCACACTAGTATTGTAGCATTTCAAGGAAACTTCAATTCGATTTGTGTACATTCCCGATATATTTTGGATCAATTTTGTAGCTGTAATCCTTACATCGTCAACATTTGGATTAAATATGACTTGAATGTCTCCCATCACTCTTACATATTTCATAACGTCTAAAATCGCTGACGACATTTTATTAATCAGAACATCTTCTGAAATTGACAATGAATGAGTTAATAACATTATGGTGAATGGTATGTAAATTTTTATCAGATACATTCTGCTGATTAGTTCAAGTATTATCTCTAAATAATTATGTTTACGAGCCTAGGTAACCAGGAGGATATGAGAATCGAATGTGAAGGATTTTAGTCATTTACAGCTTTTATACTGAATGAAAGGTAAAATATACTAAGATTGTCAATCACAAATCGTAGCATTGTAAGGTGACAATGATAATTTCAAATAAATATTAAAAACAAAAAACGAAAACAAAAAACTAATCTAACCTTCAGGCCGATTCCCCGAGGGGTGAGAAGAGAGGAGAGACCGCCATTCAAATCTGTCTCGGCAAACACTCTTGCTTCAATCACATTCATATATCGTCTCATACATGCTGTTCTGTTATTCGGGCTCTTTACATGACCCTACTCAAATACTTGATTCAGTTCATAGTCCTGTATCTCCCACGGGCATCGCCGACTACTTCTTTTCATAATATTTGTTTATTTATTTATACAATCACAAGGGCAAGTTGGTTATTGTAGGAAGCCTTTTCTAAAAAAGTGTGTGTGTGTGTTTTTTTATTTATTAATTTTAAATCTTTCAAAACGGGTTTCTGACCTCAAACTAAATGTCTCTATCCCCAAACTCTACAACAGTCATCCGAGAGGATTCAATTAGTCGTTTGACGTTTCAGACTTGGCCGAACCGAACGTGAGTTACCTAATAAGATTGTCGCAGAGGATTCAAGTATGATGGTGCAAGCACATTCAGTGATTTATTGGGCAAAATTATAAAACAAAAATTTCACTTAAACCCTTCTGTAACTCGAAGCTAGTGTAGGTAATTACGTAATGGAGGAGTGATTTGGTGGCACCGCACATCAGACGAGCTGCTGTGTTGAACACCCCTTACTGGGTGTTCAATACGCGTTAGGCAGACCACCATACAAACTATTCAGTGGTCTAATCTATAAGAATCCTTGTGGAATTTGTAGGGTGATACCTTCTTGCGGATTTTAATTGTCTCCGATAAAAGAAACTAGACATAAAACTTTGAAGAACGGTTGCTAAATAATGATCAATTACGGGGAAAAAGTTGTAATATTTTTTTCATAAATAGATTAATCTCTCCTTTGTTCTTGTGAAAAGTGTCAAAAAAGAGAAATTAATTACTTAAGGTCATCACTATGAACGACGGGAACCAATTAGTTTCATGAATGTGTCTCGATTCAAAGTTTTATCTGTGTAGATAATAGTAATGGACACACTTTCGTGGACAAAGCGTTATATATTTCGTACATTTCTCTCTATGTATAAATATAAAGAAGAGTGTCTGTGGGTGGGTTTGTTTTTTTATAAAAATCTACAGCTTTATTCTGAGCTTGGCGACATATTACGAACTTGACCTTCAAAATAAGAGGAAGGTCAGAATCTACACGAGCTTTCGATAAACTACCCACATAACCCTTTCCCAACCCTTAAAGCAGAATTGTGGTATCTTGATGAAATTTTAACATTTTTTTAAAATTCAAATTAAAAGAAAAAATACCGGGTAGGCAGAGGTAGGTTAAAACATCATAACCTCAAAACATTACTCCAAACTAGCCATAACTCCAGGCAACGCCAATACCTCAGTTAGTAAATATAATTAAAAAAACTTGAAATATGTATGTCTATATATTGCGCACTGCAGTGACTTTTTTCCTACTAACAAGATTTGAAATTTATATCGTGATATGAAAATAAATTTGGGAAAATGAAAAATATACATCAAGGAAAGTTTAGACAATCTGGCTTCCTGGCTATGCCAAGGAAAATACTGGTTAACTATGAAAAATTAAAGTATAAGAAATAAGGAGTAAAATAATGTTTCCCTGTTAGTACATGACTAATTTTTAAAATGCTAATTGTACAATGGGTTAGAGAATATTTAAATCATAATGCTTTTGCTCTTGATTATTTGATACTCTGTATGTCATTGTTGTAATCTTTTTACTAATACTTTTCTGTGTTTATATACTTCAGCTAATTAATATATAATTAAATTATTTATTAATTTCTATATAATTAAATTATTTATTAATTTCTATATAATTAAATTATTTATTAATTTCTATATAATTTTGCTATTTTAAGGTAAGGTATAAGTATAAAAAATAGATATACATATATAAGCGACTAATGTCGTTACAAGACTGTAAATTTTTGTAGGTGCTAGATCCAGAGCCACTTGCTTCCGTTGCAGGGTGTCGGGTAGGTGAACGTTGCTGGTCCTCACGCACCCAGTGGTCTATGTGTGGGGCACTAGCTGGGCCACTCCTCTGCCGGGTCCTGGCCTTGCAGTGACGTCCTCTTGTCTCGAGGACGTAGGCTCAGGACTGCTTCAGGCAGAGAGTGTCAGCGAGGCAGCAAATGATGGAGAGGGCGAAGGCGAAGAAAAGACTTTTGTTTTGCTGCTCACAAGTTGTGATAAGTTATGACTGCTTTATTTTTCAAAGTTGACCAATTTATTTTATTTCTCGAATGCGACAAGCATTTTACTCCTCTCCTTGCCGCGGGGGGGTCGCGCTTGCCAAACTGGCATGCAGCGTATATAATGTACGTAAAACTGTCGGTATCCTAGCTATAAAATCATGCATCAACGAGATTCCCAACGAAACAACTCACCACGGAATACCCGAAAAGATCAAAGATCTCATTAGGGAGAAAAATCTTGTTAGGAAAGAGTGGCAAAGATCGTGCAATCCCATAGTAAAGCAACATCTAAATCGGCTAAACAGAGAAGTACGCGACGCCTTTAGCAAATATAGAAATGAGCGGTGGCACGAATTCATTAGAAGACGATAAAGCAGCATACTGGAAGCTGTCTAAAATTCTCAGGCGCCCAAAAAGTAAAATCTCACCGCTTCAAGGCCTCAACGGAAAGGTATACTCCTCTGCGGACAAGACCGAAGCCTTCGCAGACAGCCTCGAAGCGCAGTTCACTCCCAACACAGACCACGACGATCCAGCCTTCGTAAAAAAGGTGGATTCAAAAGTAGAAGCACTATTAAAACTCGACCCTCAGGATAAACCGATCAGGTTCACCACTTTTAAGGAAATAAATAAAATTATTAAAGACTTAAAAAAGAAAAAAGCGGTCGGTCCTGACGGCATTTCAAATAAAATCCTGAAATATCTTCCTAAAAAAGGCATCTGCGCCCTGACTGCAATCTGAAACGCAGCACTTTGGCTACGTTGCTTTCCAAAGACCTTTAAACAAGCTGACGTAATTTTAATTCCAAAACCGGGCAAGGATCCATTATTAACGGAGAACCACAGGCCAATAAGTCTTCTTCCCTGCCTAGGTAAGGTTCTGGAAAAAGTAATTCTCATACGATTATACGCATTCACTCAGGAAAGTAAATTCTTGCCAGACTTCCAGCACGGTTTTTGAGCAGGTCATTCCACCACTCATCAACTTCTCCGTGTCGTGGAACACATCACGGAGAGCTTCAATATTAAGAAAAAAATAGTAATCCTCTCTCTAGACGTCAGTAAAGCCTTCGACAAAGTCTGGAATAACGGCCTAATATACAAAATGTACTCTCTAGGTTACCCGCTTAGAATCATTCAGTTAATAAATAGTTACCTAAGAGAGCGTTCATTCAAATTAAAAGTAGACAATATTTTCTCCACTATACGGCTCCTTTCAGCCGGGGTCCCTCAAGGCAGTCAGCTATCTCCATCAATATATAATATCTACTCTAGTGACATTCCGAAACCGATAAAAAGTAACATTAAAATCACTCAATTTGCGGACGACACTAATATCATTTCTAGTTCTACTAAAGAGGCCACTGCTACAAGCCGCGTACAAAAAGAAACCACTCTCACTGAAGAATGGTGCAAAAAATGGAGAATATCAATTAACCCTACTAAAAGTGCCGCAACAGTCTTCTCAAGGTCAACGCCGAGACGGCCTTTAAATATTAAACTGTTTGGAGAAAAAGTTCCTTGGGAAAAATCAATCAAATATATCGGGGTGATACTAGATTCAAAGTTAACTTGGAAAAAACACATAACCGAAAAAGTAAAATCAGCTAGTAGATACTTGTCTGCACTCTACCCGATGATGGGCAAAAAAAGTCGTTTATCAACGGACAACAAATTACTTTTATACAAAACAACCATCAGGCCTTGCTTCACTTATTCATGCCCCATTTGGGGGTATGCCGCCGCCACTAGCATAAAAAAGTTGCAAACCTTTCAGAATAAAGTCATCAGACTTGCGCTATCAGCGCCAAAATGGTGTAGAGTCTCTACTATCCATAATGATTCCAACATTCCGTTGATGAAAGATTTTATTGTCACCCAGGCAACTAAGTTCTATGGTGGGCTAGCAGGCCACCCTAATCCTACAATAAATTCTCTCGCTAAATATAGCGAGAATGAAAATTTTAAGTATAAAAAACCAAAAATAGTCTTCCGTAAGGAGTGAATCCCCTGCCCACATTTGCAGCGTATAGTTTGTAAGTTTCAAAATTCCAACAAAACCAAAAATTAAACTCATGTAAAGCTTCTTTAGAAAATCTTTTTATAATTATGTTAGAGTCAGTAAACTCATGTTTAGGTACTCTGTGAACAAAGTAAATTCAAAGTCAAAAAGGTCACCCATTTGGCCGAATTCCATAAGGTCGGCGGACGCCTGAATTTCGATGTTTGAAAGATTCCCCTGACCAACATATAAACACTAAAACATGATATTATATAAAAAAAATTAAAAAGTTTTGTGTAGTGATCAGGTTAATTCTAGCTGTGTTTACTGCTGTATTCCCACATCCAGATAACATAGCGCTTTGTGGCTTCGTTATCTGGTCGTAGGGAGCAATAAACATGAAAAGGTTAAAACAAATTATTATGTAAAATATCTCCTCATTACAGCATTATTCAAAAGGTTTATTATGCCGCTTTGAGGAGATTTACACGTTCAATTTCAACTAAATTATAAGAAACAGTTTGTAAATTAAAGAACATGAAATATAATGCAAATAATATAGAGTATATTTGCGCACGTTCCAGAGTGGAAGATACTCTCAGTATCGCCCTGGCGAAAGACCACCATTCAGAATTGAAACGTTGCTTGAAATGGCTTTTAGCCGTGTTTGGTGATTAGATCTGAATAGCCAGGTAATCCCAACCTTCCTCACTCCCCTCCCCAATACCTTCAGCCTCACAACATTCCCCAATTGGGAATGCCATAGTCTCACTTGCTCCAGACGGTTGGGAACAGTTGGGACTCTTGTGAGGTATTCATATAAAAAAAAAAAAAAAATAACAATCGATAATAATACAAAAATGAAAGGGAGTTCGCAACACGGTATTTCACCTAGTCGGAGTCGAACTTCCTGGGTGGTCCCAACCCTGACAAGGTAAAAAAAAAGGTAAGGTGGGCTCATTCTGCTTTGTGTTTCAGATAGAGAGATTGCCTGGCTTGCGGACTTCGCAGCCGGCACCCACCTTCCTGGAGACAAGGAGTTCACCCAGACTACAAATTAGGCGTCCGCGCCACCAAAACTGCCTTTGTTAAGGCAATCTTCCCCCGTGCATACTAACGAATATTCAGACTGGCGCCACCCGCACTCGACCGACGTTCGAGCCCCCCACTGAAGGCGAGGTACAGGCAGTCGGCCCTGTATCGCCTGCTGCCCAATACCGACACCGTCCAGTTCCTGAGGAGGACCAAGACCGGTCATATAAAGGTCACGTTTCCTTCCACAGGTGCAGAAAAACAAGAGGAGATGCCCCAGACTGCGGCCGAACACCAGCCCACGGCGGGGCCGTCATCAGCCCCCCACCGCGCACCACCAGGACCAGCATCCTCGTATAAGCCCCCATCAAGACCGGGGGCGGCTATGGAGACCTTCCCCCCACTAGGCGACGGCTGGCGCCACCCAACCAACCCTATCAAGCGGCCCCACTCACCGAACGCGGAGATTGCAGCCACGGTCAGATGCGATAATCGCTTCTCAGGCCTACCCGAGGTGAGCGAGGGCGGCGGCGCGCCGCGCACAAAGCGCGCAAATAATAATTTCTCTTCTCCCTCCGCAGATGAAGCAGCAAGGAGGGATCGAGTACCCCCAGTGGTGATGACCTTGGGTGCCATGACGCACCTGCAGATCACCACGACCATACAGAACCACCTCGGACCGGGTAAGATTTTTAATATTCGGTACAATAGGGGCGGCACGGCGAACATCTTCGTGCGCTCGATGGAGGACCACCGGGCCCTCACAAACGGACTTCGTGCGGGAGCAGCAAGCTTCCACACCTTCACGGCGGAGGCCGAGAAGACCAAGAAGTCGGTAATCAAGGGCCTACCCGATGTGGACATCGACCACATCAAAGAAGACCTTGAGAGCCAAGGCTACCCGGCCATAAGAGTGGTGAGGATGACGGCGGCATCCGCAGAATACCCGCTATACCTGGCCCACTTCAATAAGGAAGTGGATATGGGGAGGCTGAGGGCCTCCATCAAGTACCTGTGCCACTGCAGGATTAGGCTGCAGAAGTACCGCAGTAAGCACCTGCAGCACGGCACCCAGTGCTACCGATGCCAGGGGTTCGGCCATGGCTCGAGGAATTGTTCACACACGGCGAGATGTGTGAAATGCCTGCTGAAGCACGCATCCTCAGAGTGCCCCAAGACGACCAGGGACGAGCCCGCCGCATGCTGCAACTGCGGAGGCCCGCACCCGGCGAACTATCGCGAATGCCCGAAGCGCGTGGCGTACGTGGCGACTCTTCAGCCGCGCACCAACACCGCCCAGCGATCTAGCAGGCCGCCTCCTCACGCAGCAAGTGCGAAAAGGACGGACGGACGCTCATGGGCGAACATAGCGGCAGGCACAGCCGGCCCCACGCCAGCAGCACGCCAGCAGACAGCCGGCCCCATCCCAACACCACGTCAACAGCCAGAGCGCCCGCCGCCGGCTCAAGAATCCTCACCACAAGCCGAAGACGACCTGGACATAATGTCCCTCCTCCAAGGCCTCCTCCGCGTCCGCTCGCAGCTGGCTCGGTGCAATTCACGAACGGAGAAGCTCGTCATCTTGATGGAGCTGATCACGTCCACGCTCGATGGCTGAGCACGGGGCCGTGAAGATCCTCCTGTGGAACGCCCGCAGCATCCGCTTTAAGACAGATGAACTGCTCGTCCTGGTCAAAAACACAAACACAGACATAATACTCATTACTGAAACACATTTAAAACAAAACATCCATCTGAGAGTGCCCGGCTTCGAGATATTCAGAGACGACCGAGAAGAAAATTACGGGGGCGGCACGGCCATACTCGTTCACCAATCCATAATAGCTACGAGAATTCCTACTCCCAAGTTGAAAACTACAGAAGCTACAGTAATCGAAGTCAACATAGAGGATAGAGCGCACATTTTCATCGCCGCCCACTGCCCGAACGGCGAAAAACTCAAACGAGAAGATCTAAGCGCCCTGATGAAGATGGGACCCAAAGTTGTAGTGGGATGCGATCTAAACGCAAAACACAACTTTTGGAATAACTACATAGGCAACACGAATGGAAAAACGCTATTCAAGCACATGGAGACGAATAACTATTCGATAATGGCACCGGACAGACCGACATACTATTCGATAAGAGCGAAATATCCCAGCACGCTGGACATTGTGCTCGTGAAAAATGCCAACACGATCTCGGCAATACACACGCTCGACGAACTGCCGTCTGACCATCTACCGGTGAGCTTCACTGTAGGAGGAACAACTGCGAGAACACAAAGGAAACAACGCAACTACAAAGACGCCGATTGGACCGGATTTAAATCGGAAATCAACGAACAGATCCACCTGACCTCGAGCACGTTTCAAACAAGAGAAGAAATCGACGCGGCCGCGCGCACTCTCACAGAAATCATACAACACGCACAGGATAGGTACATTCCACACAAAGAAGCACACACATACACGATCAAACTTCCCGAAGACGCTCTAAATCTCATCAAAGAAAAAAATCGACTGCGACGGATCTATCAGCGGACGCGGGACGGATATGCAAAAACCGCCTACACCACTCTCGAGCGAGAAATCAAGCGACAAATCTCGGAGCTGAAACGCCTGCAATGGACTAAGAAAGTCGAATCGCTGACTCCACGAGATAATTCCCTATGGAAAATGGCGAAAGCTCTGAGACATCAAGACAACGCGATCCCTCCGCTCACGAAAATAGATGGCTCAGGCCTAGCCCTGTCCCACGAAGAAAAGGCAGACGCGCTCGCAGACGGGTTCGAGAAAGCATACAGAGCTACGGACGGGATAAGCGACCCCGAGACGGATAACATCGTAGCCGAAAGCCTACGAGAACTCGAACGAGCCGAGCAAACGAGCGTAGCCGACATCAACTTCACCACGCCGAGCGAGATAGCCGTCACGATAAAGAGATTGAAGACGAACAAAGCGCCGGGAAGCGATCAAATACACAACATTCTACTCAAACATCTCCCTCAAAAAGCCATCATACACATGACAAAATTGTTCAACGCCTGTTTCATGGTCGGACATTTTCCCCAGATATGGAAATCGGCAACCGTACTTCCGTTTAACAAGCCAAACAAGGACAGAACGAAGCCAACAAACTATCGCCCGATAAGTTTGCTACCGACCATGAGCAAGGTATTTGAACAAATAATACTCAACCGGCTCACTCCACATCACGAAAACACAAACACTCTACCAGACGAGCAGTTCGGATTCAGAAAGAAGCACTCCACCACCCACCAACTGACCCGAGTAGCGGAATTCATCACGCGCAGATTCAACGAAGATCGCATCACTGTTGCAGCGCTTTTGGACCTAGAGAAGGCGTTTGACACTGTCTGGACACAGGGGCTCGTGCACAAACTGCACCGCACTGACACGCCCGTATACCTAACTAGACTGATGACATGATTATCTAAAAAATAGGTCATTCAGAGTGCTCATAAGGAATGTCTTCTCTTCATCACGTGGGATACCTAAAGGCGTGCCGCAGGGAAGTCTCCTCGGACCGCATCTCTTCAACATATTCACATACGACATCCCCCGAGACGAGAGATGTAAGCAGTCTACGTTCGCCGATGACGTCAAGCTATACGTTTCCTCGAGAGATCCGAACATGGCGGCCATATACCTACAGCGGGCGCTCGACGCCCTGGTGGAATATTATAAAAAATGGCGCATGAAGCTAAACGAGACGAAAACGGAAGCCATAGCCTTTACAAGAAAAAGGAAAAATCGACAACCTGACGTCAAGCTCGAAATGGGAGGACAGCAGATCGAATGGAAGGAAGAAGTGGTATACTTGGGACTCACAATGGACTCGCGGCTAAATTGGAAATCCCACGTGATAAAAGCGCACACGAAGGCTAGAAAAGCGATCGGCGCAATGCGGCCGATATTCTGCAGACGAAGTTCGCTACCTCCCAGAACCAAACTCCTCATCTACTACTCGCTCATTCGTCCGTTAATTACTTACGCTTTCCCCGTGTGGAGCAACATTTCAAATTCGGTACACACCAATCTCCAAACACTACAAAATCACTGTATTAAAATCACATACAACACCAGAATCAGAACAAACCTCAAAACACTACACAAAACACAAAAAATACCTACCTTGTACGAACACGCACACAAGTTGTCCGAGCGTTTCTACAACTCACTGAAAAACAGCAAAAATACACTAATTCGAGAGCTCGGACAATACACATCGCCTAGCGACTTCACTTTCAAATACAAGCACAGACTTCCAAAACACATTCTCATGAATCACGACCGCACGTGGCATGATCCGAACGAATGAGCGAGCGGTAAGTCCCTCCCAATTCCAGAATCCCACCCAAATACAATATTAATATATACTTATATGTACGTATATAGATAATTATTTATTTCTTATTTAGCTTCATATTTATATAAGTACGTCTATTCATAATCTCCCATACACGTATATATCTACACAAAAACAGACATACACACACACATTACAAAACGCAGGATCTCAAGGCCGAGATCACTGAAGTCCGAAATCGTTCTTGGGAACATCGGGCGCTTCCTCCTGAATAAGGTTTTCTATGGTTTTCCTTATTTCCAAAGGCGAATGCGGAGGAACTCCAACAAAAAGGCCATAGCCGACACCCTCTCCCCTCCTCACATAACACAAACAGACACGTATGTATATATGCCAAGGTGCTGATGCTGGGCTGCTCGGAATGCCGATGATGACGCAAAACGTGCAATTTAGTAGGGTTTTTTATAAACAGATTTTTCCCTACAGAGATCACAAGACGCAAATGACAATAACGGTCAGGTAATATTTAAAACTACCATCATGCGGTGAAAAGTGTGAGGCGCAAAGACGCCGTTCTATTTGTATAAAGAACATGTAAATTTAGAGACAGTAACTTTAAATGTTTCGTCACTTCTTGACTAATAAGAAACTAGGAAATGAAAAAAAATGTCCCAACCCTGAGGAATGTGACCAGTGGCGGAGTTGGATGGACGATCGAACAATAAGTTTCAACACGTCTGGTACAACATATATATTATAGATTTTTTTTATAGTCCTTCTCACTAAGAGACGCTGTGGTGAGGCGAACTAGGTTGTTAATAAAGGCGTTTCAGCAAGAAATACTAATACTAAATACGCATATTCATCAGACTGGCCACTGCAGTGACTGGCATTAACAAGATTTGAAATTTTTAGATGAAAGGAAATTCGGGAAAGAGAATAAGAAGCAATAATAGCCCAGTCAAAGTAAACGAAAAATGTCTCCGAAGGACGGAATTATTGTAAACACGTACGTTTCGATGTTAAAAATAAATGTTTGACAACATTTTAAAAATATCAGCAAGGTAATTGGCGATATGGCCAAAGTTTATAAGTACATCGACTCTTGTCATACCTACGGCCGTATAACCTCTCTGTTTACCCCTTCGGAAACATTTAGTTATTTTATATAGAAGTAGTAACCTATAACGTGTTTTTCCTAAGCTGACTGCGTATATAAGTATGTCGTATTTTGTTATTAAGCTGTATATCCTCACTGCATACGACTTTGGTGACTCGGCATTATTGTTAGTAAAAATATTGTGTATGGCGGATTTCCACTCAGGACGCCTGCAGATATAAGTATATCGACTTTTGTTATACGGCCGCATATCCTCTCTGCATACTTACTTTACAAATGAGGACGTACAGTAAAAATAATCCTTTACTGGATCAACTTTCGGAGGGATCAACTGTCGGAGGGATCAACTGTCGGGGGGCCAACTGTCGGGGGATCAACTGCCATGGAACCACAGTTAACATATTTAACACATCAATAGCGAAAAATAAACACTTCTTAATAAGGTTTTTTCGACAAGCAGATCTAGTATTTGAAATGATCTAATTGGGCTTCGAACTTACTTTCTTTCCTGTTTAATAATATTTTATGTTGTTATTTATTATTACCTTTCTCTCTTGGTACGTAGTTTGACATGGGAGCTTTTCGCTATGCCTCAGTAAACTGACAAAGGATTAACATGACGATAAACCGGCGATCGTTTCACAACTCTGTAGTTATGGTGGGTGAAGACGTAGATTTGCTGGTGATCATGATTGGTCGCTGTAGTAGTGTACATTCAAATGTATACTTTCTAAATCCAGGTAAAGGGATAGTTTACCTTCTCATTTTTTCTCCTGAGTGCAAACTTGATCAATCGATTGCTAACAATATATTGTTATTGCTAGCTATGGGTGGCTGTGATACAACCTCGTTCAAAGTATGAAAGATGAGGTTTCTATCACTCTCAAGAAAAACCCCGTATTAACTAAGACTATTGAGGTGTTTAAAGATCTTAGTGCAGATGCTTCTGCAGTTACTGATGCTGGCCACAGTTTTTTCGCCTCATTGTATAAATTGTCTGACAAGGAAGCAACGTTATTAAACAAATTGAGGTATAAATGTTATCTTAGGTCTGCATTCAATACATAAGTTCAATTTGCGTCTCTACCTCCTACTGAGGTTACAGCTCAGTTACATTCCTTGAGAGTTTATTTTAAAGTTCAACAATTTGACGGCCTCCATGGTCGAGGGGTAAGGCTCTCGACTACGAATCCGAAGGTCGCGGGTTCAAATCCCGGCGTGCGCAAGTAAATTTTATTTAATTAATTTGTGCTGTTTCACAACTAATTAATTTAAAATTAATATATACTATATTTGCGCACGTTCCAAAGTGGAAGATACTCTCAGTATCGCCCTGGTGAAAGACCTCCATTCAGAATTGAAACGTTGCTTGAAATGGCTTTTAGCCGTGTTTGGTAACCAGATCTGTATAGCCAGGTATTTCCCCACCTTCCTCTTCCCCTTCTTCTTTCCTCCCCAATACCTTCAGCCTCACAACATTCCCCAATTGGGAATGCTTGTCTCACTTGCTCCAGACGATTGGGAGGAGTTGGGACTCTTGTGCGGTATTCATATAAAAAAAAAATTTAAAAAAAAAATAGGTTGAGAAAGAAAAACATCCTGAGCAAAGAGGTTCGAAGAAAACCAAAGATGGTCTGGAGTCTGTAATCTGCAGAGAACTGCAAAAACAGTTACAATAACATGGTGCTAACTGAAATCGAAGAAGACAAGGATGTCTCGGAATTCCCTGAAGTACTTGATCGTGATGATTGCATAAATAATTCCACCTCATCTTATTTTTTCACTCACTTTTCATTTGTGTTTTCAAAATTTGTATCCTAATACAGTTTGCATAACTATTCAATTTTCAGAAAACTAGAACTAAGGCAACAATTATTTTCAATTCCGTTTTTTTAGGTGTAGAGGAACTGGAAGGCACCCCTGAAGAAATCATTGAACATTTGGCCAAGAGGGCTCGGTTTGACTCATGAGTTTTACTTCGATAATAATTTGATAAGTGTTTTATATAATACCTACCTATTTTCATATATTGTTTTAAATTACACAGTTTTCATAATTATCTATCAACCATGAATCGCTGTTTATCCGTTTGTTTTACCCATATAACCTCATGTTAACATTTTATATATCTATTATTCATATATTCCTGAGGATGATAGCATTGCTATCGAACCATGTAGAGATATTTATTTATTTTTATAAAAGTGGTGTAAACAAAGTACTATACTTTTTTAATTTTATATATCTGTTCAGAAGTATAATGACATTATTAATATTAATAATAAAAACGATATTTTTTTCTTTCTAATATAAAATTTGTTATTCAATGTTTTACAATAATTTTTAATTACTTACCTACTTTAATCAATTTTTTTGATGTTTATAATTTTTTTATTCTTACATTATTGTGTTCTATGTTTATCGTTTGTCCATGCTTGACGTTATTATTATATTTTAATATTCTATATATTCCTGATGAATGTTGGTATCTATGTATATAAAGTGGTGAACACAGCGCTATTTTTTAATTAACTAAGTATAATGACGAATTTACGTTATATGCCTTCAATAAGGAGGTGGCTGACTACTTCATCCATTGTCTTGTTTTCTCATAACTACTCAAATTCAGAAAAAAATACTTACACATTAATTAAAGTGTAGAGAATTTTACATGCTTTTTCAGAGAATATGATTTGACTGGACTACAGGTGGAAGGCAGAACTGTTGCGTTTAGCTGTTATGTCTAAAGAAATAATCAAACATATATAAAAAAAAACATTAAACTGTGCAGGTGGAACTGTTGCGTTTGATTTTAATTTCCTGTCGGAGAAGTATTGTTCCATGGTAGTTAGGTCGGCATTTAGATCATTTTCAGCGGAGTCAATGGATTCATGCTGGACTGTTTTAGCAATATCATCTGCATAAATAATTTTTCTCTTCTTAATCAGGAATAGAGATTGGATATCGAATTCTTAGTGTGAAAACGCTGAAGCAATCTGTTGACTTCTACGTTAGATAGATCGCAATTTCAATAATCTAGTGCAATTGACATATGTAGGTTTTAAATGAGCGATCTTTTAACGTATTAATAATAATAAGAATTGGATGATTTGTATAACTCTGTTTTTGTGAAAAATCACCTCAAGGTCGCTTTGTACTATGGTACTCAAATCAAATTACCAAAATCTGATATAGGCACCTACATACATAAGTAACTATTACAGTTTTTTAATGTTCCGTTGACTATATTGGTCCCAGTCATACGAGCGTCATCGTTACGTACACCAATAGGCCGTATGTCGTATCTTACTTCGTATTATATGGCAGACTGACAGTGACCATTCTGATATAATTGATGGACCTCAAATAATAGAATATAATATTAAAGACGTAGTATTAATTAGTATCCATGTAATCTATGGAAAAAAAAACATTTTTTGTTGTTGTTGTATTTATGCATTAATAAATGTGTAATCGGAATAAAAACGCGAGTCGTTGCAATATTTACATTTATTTCTTTGTTCATATTTACTTATTCGGTCAATAATGTATGTCTAAAGAAATATTCAAAAATATATTAAAAAAAAAAAAAACATTAAACTGTGTCCCATTAAAATTGAATTAGTTACAAATAGGAAACAAAGAATTCGTCAAATTATATTTTCACAATTAAAGAAAACAGGTACATATTTTTAAACATTCAAAACACATGTTAATTTTCTATTAAAAAAATTACAAGAAAAAAAAAACTATAACTGAGTATTCCAAACATTTAAATATTCAAAATTGGGTGGTTACTTACATATAATATTACCTACAAACTTTTTTTCTATTGCACGTTGCCACTGAGCATACTGACACGTCGCAATTGAACGCTTCATCTTATATGTACGGTGCTGCTAGAACGAGACGGAGTGCGTATCATGTGTTGCGCTGCGTTGTACCCAGTTGCGAAGTGTGGTTTATTAAAATACAATTATCAAATGTTTGTTTCTGTTTTTATTTTAAAAAAAAAAGTCATCCGACAGCAAATTAAATTTCTCCAAATATATTCACCAATCGCTGGTTAAAGTCTGTCGTGTACGTGCTGATACACCCTGTGCATGTACATTTATATACAATATAATATAGTTGTTGCAAGAAAAATAGATATTTAAAAACAAACATGTGTTAAATTACCTATGTAATTAGAATAATATTAAAAGAGAAAAGGAATAATCTTTACATATGAAAAATATTATATTTGCAATACCATAAGAAACTGTCGTTATACTCATGCAGTGTTCAGTGGTAGAATATTTTACATATTAAACAACCAAACAAACGCTCCAGCCTATTCGCCAATTTCCCGTACTCTCCAAGCATTCAGTAATCTTTGTCCCAACTCAAATCTTGACATATTTTTTGCCTCCCTGTCGTCATTTAAGGCCATCCACCGGCTAAATTTTTAACGAAATGACGCGCTCCTTATGCAGGTGGCGACAAGGTTGAAAATCCCGCTGTACATCGGCCACATGTTTCGATTTCGGCAAAAAAACATCACCAAAATGCGTGTTTTATTCTATTCTGTAAAGCTGAGACATAATTATTAAAATGTTTTAAGGTCATATTCTAAAAAACTTAATTTATCACAATGAACAATACGAAAATATGGGAAAAAGAGTTCATGAGTAGGAGATTTTGCGCTTTAAACATTTTTTTAATGTCTCATACTTTATTAGTTTTTTCCCTAAGTTTGAACTCTCGTGAGGAATTTTTCAGAAAGGGAACAAAGATTATTATAATTATTCAGATAAGGAACCATTATCACAGGATTAATTTTCATTTCAATTTAACTAAAAAAAAGGAATAGGGAAGTCGATTGTCCATGAAATCTTAAAAAAATATATCAACTACACTCATTCTACGCCAATCTCGTACAAAATCTTTTATCTAAGGATTATCCCGCAAGAGTAATTTTTTGTCGACTAACGCTTATAAAATTAGATGAAGATTCAGAGTTTTTCAATTGTGTGGAGTTACAAATCGTCGCATCGTGCAGAAGAGATGGTTTTAAACTACTGTAAGGTACATAATAGTTGGATACTCTATTTTTATGAAATATTATTTGTATTATCATTTCTAAGCGACAGGTGCAGGTGCCTCAACTTCGTTTGTCGATTACCTTAGGGAACGAGGCAGTTGAACCGCCACCGTTGGGATCTTTCGAGCTTCAGCCTTATTATCTCAATTAAAAAAACAATAATGCTGATCGCAATACCAACAAAAAAGCTAAAAAGACATCCCTTGATGTGCTTCATTTGTAGTACAATTGGATCGTCCCGATAAATTTGCTGGGATTTTAGATTTGTTTTCTCTGCATCTCTCAACCATTTGTTCACCAGGCCTGAATCCGAAAGGGATTTAATTTTGTGAATTATTGTATCGGAATAAGGAAAGTTCTTAGCCGTCATCACATTTAGCAAACCCCTCACAACTGGTTTCTTGGCAACATGCACATCGTTTAATGATTTATTAATCCTTAAAAGCTCCGTATTGAGGAGTCGACGGTTGAACATTATTGCAAACATTTCTCCGTTTGTTATGTTCAGAATTTTATCGACGAACTGCGCAACTACAACGGAAGTGAAACGTTTTTGCACGTTCTCGTCACATAGAGGTTTCAACACTACGTAGCCACCAAACGGAATGTTTTTACCAATTATTTCTTCCACCGAATCAGCAGCCAACTCGTGCAAATCAGAAACGACAAATTTGAACAATGCTCCCAAGTAAATGTTCCTTACATAAAATGTAAAATAAAAAAAAGATTAAAGAAAAGCTCCTAAATTTATATCCTTTAAATTTAACACTTACACTTGATCCCAAAATAACGCCTAAAACGTCCAAAGAAGTCATCTGATTAAAACGATTGTCTCTCGTAGGAAACTTCATGTTTTTGAAAACATAAATAAAATTAAATATAGCAAAGGAAATGAAAATCAAAAACCACACATTCCATTCGAACGGTTTAAATAATTTCTGTAAATTATTTAAGCTACTTGGTGCAGGGAGGACAGCCACAATATCATAAGTTTCATAGGGAATGAAGAGTAGTTTTCCTAATCGATCTTCGTTTAATAAAAGCGACGACGACACGAGAAAGGTTCTATCTTCAAATGGCCTAAACATTGTTATTTTTCCTGGAATTATTTTGATTGCTTTAAAATCGCTTGTAAAATTAAACGATTTCTCCAGTTCTCTCACAATATTCACCTCGATTCCGGAATATTCTTTATGGTTTTCATTACTTTTGTTTATCATGAACAGCGGCTGGGGGTATGCCATTACATTCAAGGAACAATTAAGGAAGTTCACATTTGCCTTTCGATCATCTATAAAGCTGTCAAATGGTTCGTCATTCGTCATGAATATTCTATCTATCTGAATACCATCGCAAGAATCGACGTAGGGTCTGTATGTAAAAACTTTGAACTCATCTCCAGTAGTCATCGAGTCCACAGTCACAATGAAAGTATTCATCAGCGAGAACCTCCAACTGCACTCTGCTACTTCTTGTACACATTTAGACCCACAGTTTGGATTGAAAACCCCGATAACCACTTTCTCGGGATGCTTTTGATACTGCATGCAAGTATTATTCAAAACATCGAATAGTTCCTTTGAGTTTGTAGTCACAACGATTAAATTACTTCCTTGTCTGTTCAGTAGAAAACTGTTATTGTAGCATTTCAAAGAAACTTCAATGCGATGTTCGTACAATGAAGCTATGTAATGGATTAATTTAGTAGAAGTCATCTCCACGTCTTGATTTTTTGGATTAAATGTGACGTTAATGTCTCCCGTTACTTTGATATAATTTAAAACGTCCAGAGTCACTGAAGATATTTTATTAATAAGGTGATCATCTTCTGGAATTGACAATGATTGAGTCAATAAAATGATGCTGAATGCTATAAAAATCTTTATCGGATGCATTTCTTTGTTAGTTTTTTATCCAATTTCCTAATAAGTAATGTAACGATTCTAGGTAATGAGGGTAATATAAATAAATCTCTTTAATTTTCATCAGTTATGTGTCTTATATGGCAAAAACGATAATTATAAATTTTAATATTCTCTCTTAGTATATTCATGCAGATTTAACACGATGATAAATCACTGATGACAACCACCATTCCATGACATTACATATTTTCATTGTGACTTTCTCTTGCCAGGAGATTAAAATGTATCCGACAATATTTTTCATTTTTTATTATTATCTACTAACAAATTGAGTAACGTCGTCAATCCGTTTGTAAAGTTAAACGAATGAAAGTTGCATCCTTAAAATATCGTGGCATTTCAAATACGACAACATCTTTTCAGACGTTGTTATTTTGCTGAATTCAGTGTTGCGAAGTACCACAGGGATCGTCTCTGGGACCTTTGCTTTTCTTTAAACAATTTTATTTAAATATTATTTCAGGATATTATCATCCCGGAAATAAATTTATTACAATTTATTGGGAGTGTAGTGTATTACTATTTACTGTATCTGTAATTAAATATATTTTACAATAAAAAATATATCGTTAATTCACTTAATTATATTATTTAATAAATAAATTTAGGTTGTATGAATAGCTGATTTTCGGTACATACCAAGTAACAATCAAAATCGGAAATGGACGAAAAACAAGTTTGAATGGCGAAAAATCCATGCTGTCACAATAGAGTAAGATAGCATAATTATGTTTTTTTGATAATGAGGCGTAGATCGACATTATTTTATTTGTTTAGAAACACGGTTAATCTTGTCAATCAATTTCGTCCACATTGTCAAAATAAGTGATTAACTTCGTTAATGAGTTTAAAAAAATGACGGAGATAACAACTTATAAAATAAAGAAAGAAATAAATAAAATATATAAAGACATGAATATAATTAGTAATTTAATTATATGTATGACAACTAGTATAAAGAATGACAATGTTGATATTAGGATTAACTTATTGAAGCTTACTTCATTGTAGTATTAATCATTGAAAATAGTGTCAATAATGAATAATAATGTATTTTAGTGACGTGTTGTCTATAAGGACTAAATAGCTAGTGTACGTGTATAAGCCCCGCACAAGGAAAAGAGTGTAAATATTTAGGCACCGGCACGACTATTGTGATTTGCGAATCCTCTTGAGCATGGGTCGGCAACCTTTTGTTGTAAAAGGGCCAAATATTTTTCATGGGGATCAGTGCGGGCCGCACTTGCAGTAGGTATACCTACAATATTTATGTACAAATATTTTAGTTTTAAAAATAAAAGGCTAAATGTATATTTTAACGACATTTATTGTATTTAATAAAATCAATGAGATTTTTGTGATTGCATTTGACTTGCAAGTTTTTTTTATATCAGCTTGCATTTTTGAAGTAGAGACGCGTAGTATTGCGTCTAAATGTGAATTCGATAACCGAGAACAGTGTTTGTTTTTTCGATAATTCAGAATTGAAAAAGTTTGCTCACAAATATATGTACTACCAAACATAGTAATTATTTGCTGAGCAAACCTTTTTAAATCCTTGTAGTTTTCAGAAGGCAAACTCCCATAGAAATCCACCAAATTAGTTTTTTCCTTAAAAGCCATTTTAAGTGTGTTATCACTTTGCAAATCTATCAAGTTGATTTGCAAATCGCTTGGTACATTACCGATATCTACTGAAAGGGGTTTTCGAAAATCTCCATCTTACGTGAGATCTTTTTGAAATACGTGAGATCTTCAGTTTGTAGTTGCATTAATGCACTTTTTATTTTAGTATTTTGCCAAACAAAATTTATTCCAGTTTGGGAGTTTCTCAATGGAGATGTCGTCGCTCCGAGCGACTAGAAGATTGTTCTTGTTTGGCGGCGGCAGGTGGAGGTATCAAAGCGAGGACATGTTGTCCATTCTGCGGTTGAAGTGAAAAGAGAGCACGTACCTCTGTGTGTACGATTTTTATAGGGCGCCGGCAACATTATTTGCAGGGGTTGTGAAATCATTGCATTTTTGTAGTGTAATTTTGACTTGTTAACGGTGAAATATAGGCTTTTGGCTCACTTGGTATTGCATTTTGTGGTGCAATCTTGACTTGGTTATTTACACGTGTAGTGCAACAATTTATATTTGGTTATAAAAAAAAATGTTTTATCTGTTTAAATTGATTCACTCTACATATCGTCCCATTAGAGGTAAATATCCCTGTGTGTCATACAGATAGTATGGCACTTAATGAGTTTTTCCTCTAAGGTGATGATATATTTTCATAAATTCCATTTTCATTTCATAAACGCTATACCCAAAGAAGTTTTCTTTTTTTCTTGGCCCGCGCATTCCCCCGTATAAAACCTTTTTTGCCACCATTACTCATTTTAATTCCCATCATTGCATCTCTACAAAGCTCAACTTTACGAAGTATATTTCTTGAAAAGGTTACGCAATGGTGTTTTCATGTCCCACCATTTTATAACTTATTGTTTTTGCACAAGAGAAAGCGATTTAAATATTTCAATACAAACAAAGAACTCGCTTTAATAGCGGTTTAACAGTTTTTTTTTTAAATTTTGCTACTTGACATGTATAATGTTTTGAACTGAAAAAGTTTTTGTAAAAGGTTTTGTGTTAAATGGCTTTGGTTTCTGACTTCACCGAACGTTGCTCTCAAGTGTAAGGTATATAATAAACGACAGAATTATTCTAAAACTATTTTCAAAGCGCATCACTTCACACGGACACCTTACGATAGTCGCGAAACGACAAAACTTTGAACTCAATTTGGTGCACGACACTTCTTAAAATGAGAATATTACGTACGTGTTTTTTTTTTCAAACATATCTTAGTTTTTTTATATCTTTTAAGAGTTCCACAAAATACTACTGATCACATTTTATTAAATAAGAAAAGTTTTTACTTTATTTTATTTAGTAAACTAAATATCCATTATCAATGTGAGTTTCACTTTATGACGATTTAAAAATATTTAAAATCATTAAAACCGCATTAGATTGCACCTGTTTCCAAAATTTCTTAAATAGGTTAATTAATTGGTGTACTCTTAATAAAATTTATCTTAGCATAAATAAGTGTCTTTCAAGAAGATTTTATAAAATAAGTCATCCAATTATTAATTCATACCAACTTAATAACTTAACCCTTACCTCTGCCGACGAAATTAATGACCTGGGCATAATTTTAGACTCTAAATTAACCTTAATATCTCATATAAACGCAATTAAAAATAAGGAAATGAAAATGCTTGGCTTCATTCTTCGAAATTCCAGGGGTTTTATGAATATTTCAACCTTGAAAACTTTGTATACATCTTTAATGTTAAGTTGAATATAACTCCCCGATCCGGTTCCCCCATTTAAAAATACATTCATAATCGATTGAAAAAATTCAACATAAATTACCAAGACTTAACTAATTATAAACACGGTATCCGATTGAAAGCATTAACTATAATTACTTGATGAAATAACTAAATTTACAAAATCTCTCTAATCGAAGAATTATTTCCTACTTGATATTTATGTTCAAAATTGTAAATGGTAGTATAGACAGTCCTGGGTCAATTAACCTCATTCAATTTCATATACCTACTAGAGCTACTCGTTTCAAAATCCCGTTTAAACGTAACAACGCCAGGACTGAGCATTACAAACGCTCGCTTGTACCTAGATTACACGCTAACTAGTAATAGATAATAGTAATAAATAAATAATAAGGTTCGTGCCTTTGCACAAGCAATCTCCATATTGATGGAGGATTAAGCCAGCGGATTAAACCCACGATGCGACACACGCACTGACGTTAGAATTAATAGATTTTCCCTAAGTACTATTTCGACGGCTGGAGGCAAAGAACACGTGACACCCACTATGGTACCAGCTTTGTAAATTGATACAAATATGTTGTCAAATTTATACACTTTAACTGCAATATTGAGTATTTCAGTTCTTTGAATTTATTGAGACACAAAATATCCATCCCTGATTCAATGTATGAAAATAATACTATGCAATAACAAAATTATTTAAAAATGAAATAAAATAAGTTATTAATTCTCAGTCTTGATCAAAGCGACCCGACCTAATGGAAACATTTCTTGCAAGAAAACTTGAATGTTTGATACATTAGATTCATGGAGTTGTGCTAATAAAACACAACTAAAAAATCCCCTACCACTACCCCTACCCCTATCTAGTAGACTTACTCTTATTTTAAACGTCAAGTATTCAAAATTACATCTCGTACCAACATTCTGGTTTTAGGAGGTGGGAAAGGGGGATATCCGTGTTTTTTAGAAATCTCACGTAGACAGTGACCTTCCTCTTATTTAGAAGGTCAAGTGTGCAAATTTCATCAAGCTCGGAATAAAACTGTAGATATGTATACAAAACCCATGCAATTGAACAATTTCAGAAAGTTGCAGTTTATCTGAAATATAGGGAATGTGTATAATATTATAATTTACGTAGATACATCTACGGAATACACGCAACTAAAAAAGAATATCATTTAATTGGTAAACAAGTCATGTCATTTTAATGATGATGTGTTAACAAGGGAGATGAAGGGAATTCGACAAAATAATTAAATTAATAATTTTTTTTTAACACTTTATTAGTCTTCAAAAGCGGGGAAAAGTTATGTAAGCATCTACTTCATATAACTTAAAACTAAAAGTGAAAATCTATTTTCTTGTAAAACTCGTTGCCAGATGACGTTGCAGCTTCCCCGTGTGTGCCTTTTGTTTCTCTACGTGGGACGTAGTTTCACTTACCTATTCCGAAGATAAACTTAAAGGTAGTCTTGTCCGCCACCGTTTAAAGGTTCCTTCAATTTTCAGTTTTAGTAATTCAAATACAAAAACAAAAAAGCTGATGACACTTCCAACAAAAAGCATAAAAATGCTTCCTCGAATGTGCTTCATTTGTAGTACAATGGGATCTTGTCGATACGCCTGCTGGGATTTTTTAAATTTTATCTCTGGATCGCGCATCCATTTGTCCACAAGGCCTGCATCTGCCATTGCGTTTATTTTCTGAATAATTCTATCAGCGTATGGAGAGTTCTTTGCCATCGTCATACTTAATAACGACCTGACAACTGGTTTCTTTATAACATGCACATCATTTGAGGATTTATTAAGCTTTGAGAGTTCCAGGTTCAATAATTTATCCTTAAACATCATCGCAAACATTTCTCCATTTGTTATGTTCAATATTTTCTCGTGTGACTTGGACATATCAATGGAAATAAAATCTTTTTGCATTATTTCATCGCAAAGAATTTTCAATATTGAATAACTGCCAAACGGAATTTTTTTTGAGATAATCTCTTCCATCGAATCAGCCGGTAGCTCGCGCAAATCAGAAACGACAAATTTGAATAATGCTCCCAAATAAATATTCCGCATGTAAAATGTAAAGGAAAAAAACAATAAACAAAAGCTTCTAAACCTTATTCCCTTAAAATTAACACTCACAGACGATCCCAAAATCACGCCCAATACATCTAAGGATGTCATTTTATTAAAGGTGCTGCGATTTTCAGTCTGTGATGACTTTTTATTTCTATAAGCGTAAATAAAATTGAAAACTACGCAAACAATTAGTGTCAGGAACCACACACACGATGTGAAAGGTTTAATTAATTTTTGTAAATTACTTAATGCACTGGGTGCAGGAAGGAACATTGTGAAGTCATATGTCTCGTAGGGAATAATAATTAGTTTTCCCAACCGATCTTCGTCTAATAAGATTGATATCGAGACGAGAAATATTTTATCTTCAAATATGTTTAAATTCATAAGTTTTCCCGGAATCATTTTGATGAGTTTATAATCGCTCGTGAAATTAAAAGATTTCTGTAATACTTCTACAATGTTTACCTCGATTCCGGAATAATCTTTGTGGTTTTCATCCGATTTGTTGATCATGAACATGGGCTGGGGATAAGACAATATATTCAAGGAACAATTGAGAAGGTCCACAGATGCCTTTCTATCATCTGTAAAGCTGTTTGGTATTTCGTCATTCGTCATAGATATTCTGTCTATTTGAACGCCTTCACAGGAGTCGACGTAAGGTCTGTACGTAAAAACGTTGGATTCATCTCCAATAGTCATCACGTCCACAGTCACAATGAAAGTATTCAACAGGTGGAACCTCCAACTGCACTCCGCTACTTCTTGGATACATTTATCTCCACAGTTTTGCTTCAAAACCCCGATGATCACTTTTTTGGGATGATATTGATACTGCATACATGTTTCATTCAAAACGTCAAACAGTTCCTTTGAATTTCTTGTCAGCACGATTAAATTAATTCCTTGCCTGTTCAGTAGAATATTGTCTTTGTAACATTTCAAAGAAACTTCCATTCTATTTGTACGCAATGAGGCTATATTATGCAATAACTTTGTAGCAGTAACCATTTCAGTTTCAAATTGTGGATTAAACACTACGTTAATGTCTCCTGTCAAATTTATATATTTAAAAACAACAATGATCTTTGATGATACTTTTTCAATTACAGCGTCTTCTTTGAGAAATATATGTGACAATGATATTGTCATAGATATAACGCCGAACAGTATAAAAATCGTTGTCAGATGCATTTCTCTTGTATATGTTTTCTGTAATAACTACGATTACAAGCTGCGGTGGCGGGCGTAAATTCATAGACAAGCTGATTTTATTTTGATGGTTTTGCTTTTAATACTTAAGGAAATATTAAAAAAAAAATAACTCACCAGGATGGTAAATTGACATTGAATGATTATTCATGTTTCCACACAGAATGAGATTATTTTAGGTTTACAGTCTACAAAAAAAAAACATTATTAAAACGTATTCTTCTTTTCATTTCAATAAAGTATTATCAACTCAATTAATCTTTAGAATTGATTTGTCGGTGCTGTCAAAGTGGGTAATGATTAATGCTTTGTGTAATGTGCGAAGATATTTTATTTTATATCGAAAAAACGGTAATACAATTAAGACTGATAAATATTTCATGATAACCTACCAAAGACAAATAAGTTTTATTTATGTATTTGTTCAATCGTGTGAGAATGGGGGTTGCGGCTATCATTTCGTCCAACAGCTTAATATATAATTGAAATTTATATACGCAGAATTCAAATTTGCCATCATAGTAAAAAAAAACTCTTATATTATTCATAAATTCAATCCAGTGCACTAAGACTCATAATATTATATTAATCTCAGTCTCTAGTGAGGTTTCATTTTTCATGGCCATGCTCACCCAGGTGTACCCTGAGTGGTTCTACAGCAGAATCTAGTGACTTAACGGGGAGAGGGACGTCAGAGAGATATTATTTATAAATTCAAAATAATGATAATATTATTGTGCAATACGATAAACATGGTGTTTTTAAAGAGAAAAATATGTAAGTTTTTTTTTTTAATTTGCATGGGCTGAGCATTCATCAAAATAAAATCAGAAATATTACACATTTCTGACCGTTCCACGCATGTTTTACAATATCATTCAAAAGGTTGAATATCCTTAAAAAATGCTGTGAATGTTTTTCTTTGACATGTCGATGAGATAAATTTAAAAAAAAAGAACAGTGTGTAGTTTAAATTTTTCATAATTATTACGTAACTTTAATGTTTTTATTATAAATCTTTGGTTAAGTTTATTTACAAAAACGTAACGAGAAAGGATTAAAAATATATTTCTCCACTTTAAAAATCATCTTAATATTTTTAATAATTTGTAAAACATACAATAGGACGGTCAGAAAAAGTAATATTTCTGATTAGATTTTGATAAATGCTAAGCCTATGTAAATTTATAAAATATTTAATAAATATTTTTCTATTTAAAAATATTATGTTTATCGTATTGCGTCTACTATCAATATTTCGAAATAATAAATAATTCCACCTCGGCGTCCCTCTCGCCCTTAAGTTACCTATTTCCATGGCGGTCAATGCAATAAACCCCAATATGATCTTAAGATTTTCAGCCATAATATCTCAATAAGAAGCACAGTAATGCCGATCACATATCCAACGAAAAGTATAAAAATACTTCCCTTGATGTGCTCCATTTGTATTACAATCGGATCATATCGATATATTTGTTGGGATTTAAAATCAGTTTTGTCTGCGTAACTCATCCATTTGTACACCAGACCTGAATCTGCAAGGGTTTTTATTTTTTCAATAATTCTATTGGCATAAGGAAAGTTCTTAGCCATCATCATATGTAATAATCCCCTTTCAACTGGTTTCTTAGCTATATGCACATCGCTCAATGTTTTATTGATCTTAGAGAGTTTTATGCTCACTCTTTTACGGTTTAACATCAATGCAAATATTTCCCGGTTTGTTATATTCAATGTTTTCTCGGTTATCAGTGTCAAATCAATGGAAATGAATTGTTTTTTACTGATGTCTTTACAGACATTTTTCAATGCAAAATTTCCACCAAACGGGATGTTTTTTTTTAATGATTTCTTCTATTGAATCAGCAGGCGTCTCGCGCAAATCAGAAACGACACATTTGATTAATCCTCCTAAATAAATATTTCTCAAGTAAAATGTAAATAAAATAAACAGTGAAAAGAAGCACTTAAACTTGTTACCTTTCAGTTTAACGCTCACACTCGATCCCGATATGACGCCCAGGACGTCTAAAGAAGTCATCCTATTAAAGCAACATTTTTTTAAACTTCCCTATATGCGTAACCATAAATAAAATTGAACATTGCCCAAGAAAACAGTATTAGAATCCACACATCCAAAGTGAACGGCTTAAAATTATTTAAACCACCTGGTGCAGGAAGAAACATTGCGAAATCATACGTTTCATAAGGAATGAAAGGAAGTTGTCTCAAATGTTCTTCGTTTAACAAGATTGATGTAGATACAAGAAAGGTTTTTTCTTAAAATGGCCTGAAAACGGTTTTCCTGGAATGATGGGGTTCGGTTTAAATTCGATTGTGAAATTAAAGGATTCCTCCAATACCCTCAAAATGTTCACCTTGATTCCGGAATACTCTCTATGATTTTTAACTGTTTTGTTAAACAAGAACGGAGGCTGGGGAAATGACAATATATTCAAGGAACACTTGAGAAGGTCCACATTTGTCTTTCGATCATCTATAAAGCTTTTTTTTATAAACAATAATTATTAATCTAAAACACTCATCCAAATTGAAAAAACCTTCCGAGCAAAGATAAATGTCGCCGGCAGGACTCGAACCCGCACCCTTCTAATGTCCGGTTAGATGCTCTACCGTTGAGCTACGTCGGCTTATCGCAAACCCGCCAAGTTAATCAATATATACTAGTGTTCCATTTTAATAATTACTCTTTTTATTATATTTTCACCTGTAAACAACCAACTTTATTAATATGAGAGAGGCTTGTAACGGCTAAATCCCTCAAATAGATGGCGTCGAGACAAATTATGTCTACATTTTATTGGTGAAAATTGCTTTTGACTTGTCAAATATTTATTAATTGATAAACTAAAGTTCTTTAAAACTTAAGACAAGATTTTTGTGCATAGTGCAAAGGGTAACAATTATTATTTTTATAAACAATAATTATTAATCTAAAACACTCATCCAAATTGAAAAAACCTTCCGAGCAAAGATAAATGTCGTTTAGATTAATAATTATTGTTTAAAAAAATAATAATTGTTACCCTTTGCGCTATGCACAAAAATCTTGTCTTAAGTTTTTAAGAACTTTAGTTTATCAATTAATATCTATAAAGCTGTTTGGTGGCTCATCATTCGTTATGGATATTCTGTCCATTTGAATACCATCGCAGAAGTCGACGTAAGGTCTGTAAGTAAACACGTCGAATTCATCTCCAACAGTCATCGTGTCCAGTCACGATGAAAGTATTTATTAGAGAGAACCTCCAACTGCATTCTGCTACTTCTTGTATGCATTTATATCCGCAATTTGGATTTAAAACTCCAATTACCACCTGGTTCGGATGTTTTTGGTACTGTATACAAGTACTGCTTAAAACATCGAACAGTTCGTTTGAGTTTCTAGTCACCACGATTAAATTCCTCCCTTGTCTGTTTAGTACAACACTATTGTCGAAGCATTTCAATGAAACCTCAATTCGATTTCTATACAAAGAAGCTATGTTTTGGATTAACCTTGTAGCAGTTAACTCTACATATATGATCTTCGGATTAAACACGACATTAATATCTTGTGTCATGTTAATGTATTTTAAAACATCGAAGGTCCTGGATAATATTTTATCAACCACAATATCTTCTTCTGGGAGTGAGAATGACTGCGTCAGTAATATCAAATTAAACGGTACCAAAATTGTTGTCAAACGCATTTTGCTTAGAATTGTATTTACTTTGATATAATAACACAAAACTTATTTCCACTTTTATTTTATTTCACCGTGACCGGTTTCAGGTTGTTAAAGCCATCTTCAGACTGGTAAAAGTTAATCTTAAACTACGGTTCATATACACAACATGTGGGGGAGGAGGGGTGGGGAGATAATGCAAGGGATTGATTCTATTACATATATAAAAGTGTAAAAGTAAAAGAAATAAAATAAAAGTGGAAATAAGTTTTATATGTCTGTTATTATATCATTAAAATGGAATTCCACCATGTATTATCAGTTTCAAAAATAGAAAAATGTATTTACTTTGGTTAGCAAATATATTTTTTTAGTTCGGTATATAACAGTAACGTTATTGGAGCAGAGGTGGATTTAGTACTATGGGAAAATATACTATCTTTAAAATTATATCAACATTGGTATAGTATAAACACAATGACATATACTTGATATTCGTGTTTACATTCTGTTTCAAAAATTATTACTACCAATTCTTAGACAGGCTCGTCTTTGAAAACCAAGAGGTACAGAAATCTTTCGCTATATGTTTGATTGTCATTTTAATTATAATCGTAATAAACTTATTCAACCTGGTGAGAGTTCGTATACTTTCTCCAAACGTACGTTTTGGTAGAAACTAAATAATATTGTCAAAGTTTTGTAAAACACAATGGTAACCGTTAGACATTTTGAGCATAGCAGACGGAAATCGAAACGATTGCTATTAATTAAGAAATTATGTCAAAACTCACTTCCGTTACTTCTAAGTTTCCAGAGACAACATTTTGACCCATTCAGAATATTAATTATGGCTTGCATGGCGTGAATTTTTTTCTGGGCCCACTGTCAAACCAATTAAATAATTATGGTAACTACCTAACTAACCATCACACAGTTTCTCCGCAGGGGTAGGCAGAGAGGACGAACCGCCAAAAAACTCGATCTTGGCACACACTTCTTGCTTCATTCGCTTTCATACAACGTCCCATACATTCTCTTCTATTATTCCGACTTCTGACATGGCCCGACTCGAGTATTTGATTCACTTGATCGTGCCATGTCTTCCTCGGACGTCCCCGGCTTCTTCTTCCATTCACATATATTCTCCTTACACTCCTCTCTTCTATTATTCGCTCTACATTCCCAAACCATCTAATCGTCCCTTTGTTAATCTTGGTCACTACGCTTACATCAGCCTTGCATTCTTTACGAATCTCAACATTTTTCACACGATCATTCATGGTTTTACCACAAATAATGCTGTTGATATTTAATTATATCATTTTGTCATGTGGGTCGCACGAAAAGGCCCGCGGGCCGCGGGTTGTGTATCACTGAAAGAGCGATTATATGGGGATTATTTAGGACGGGCCAAGAAATTTTAGTAAGGGGAAAATGATGTGCTTCCTTCTAGAGCAATACGGGTTAATTATGTTAATCGTCTGAAATTCCTAATGAAGTCTTATCTCATGCATTGTTATTTTTGTAAAACAAATAATTTATCTCTCAAAGTGATTGTTTGGAATTGTCTAAATGAATTTTGCCAGTTTACTTGCTGTGTTTAGTATATTGTGAAGAATTGTAATTAGAATCCTGTGTGGACAAAGTAGCAATAAATAAATATTGCATTATAGTTTCTTCAAGCAAAGTACATTTTAAATTATTTAATTAAATATTGTATTGGTTCAACAATGACCTGACGGCCTCCATGGTCGAGGGGTAAGGCTCTCGACTACAAATCCGAAGGTCGCGGGTTCAAATCCCGGCTTGCGCAAGTAAATTTTATTTAATTAATTTGTGCTGTTTCATAATTAATTCACTTAAAAATAATGTTTAGTATATTTGCGCACTTTCCAGATTGGAAGATGTTCAGTATCGCCCTGGTGAAAGACCACCATTCAGAATTGAAACGTTGCTTGAAATGGCTTTTAGCCGTGTTTGGTGACCAGATCTGAAAAGCCAGGTATTTCTCCACCTTCCTCTCCCCCTTTTCTCCTTCTCCTCCTCATTACCTTCACCCTCACAACATTCCCCAATTGGGGGATGCCATAGTCTAACTGGCTCCAAACGGTTGGGAGCTGTTGGGACTCTTGTATTCATATTAAAAAAATCAATAATTGCTCCAAACGGGTTTGTACTTAAATATTTCAAAAGTAAGGTGACACAAAACACGGAAGTCAATTAATAGTGATAATATTGTATATCCTCACTACAAACTCCTTCGGAGATTCGACATTATTGTTAGAAAAAATATTTTGTATAGCGGATTTCCACTCAACAGTACAGCAGAAATAATCCTTTAGGGGATTAACTGCTGGGGATCAACTGTCAGAGGGATCAACTGTCCGGGGAATCAACTGTCCGGGGGATCAACTTTTGGGGGGATCAACTGTCGGCGGGCCAACTGTCGTGGGGCCAACTGTCGGCGGATCAATTATCATGGAATCATTTTTAACGGGCCACTATAGGATTCAGTCGTAAAAATGCTGTTAAACTTTATTCTTCCCCAAGACAGCTTTTTTTGTAAATTATTTCAAAACTTCTCAACAACATTTTTGCCAGTCTGCAGTCACAGTGTTGAATCTTCTTCGTCGACGTTTGATCCTTTGAAACTGAGAATTTTAGTCGATGAGGTTTGAAAAGCATAAATTAAAAATACAATAATTTTGTAAAAATGTATATTTTGCCATTAATTGTTTGTGAATCAATATTATTTTATATACGCTGCAATAAAATGAAACATTTAGATAGATAATAAATAATTTTAAAAAAACTGTTTAAATTTTCTTGTTTTTATGGTGTTTTTTTTTTTAAAGATGGGAGTCTTAAAAATGGTCCAAAGTTTGTAGTCTTGGTTGTCTGTCTGCTTAAACTTACAATTCTTTGAAGCAGTGTTCATAACGCATCGAAAAATGTAAGCATTGCGTTTTTCGCCAAAATCAGTTTGTAGGAAAAGTTTGTTTGTTTTGTGTTATATCGGTTTCGATTGGGAGGGAGGTTCTTTGAGAGAAAAAATAATAAATAAAAAAAATAAACACATTTCTGCCGAACATATTTAGAACTAAGCATATTTAATTTAAGGAATGAATACTATATTAATTATGTAACTGCTGACCCTGAACAAATCTTTCGTCGAATTCGGTAGCCACCTTTGGTCTGCAGCCCAGAAAATACCTTAAAAAAACCTTTGGCACTGTTCAGAAACGGGCGGTCCGTTTGAAAGATTTCCATATCTGAACAAACGGATTGCAATCTTTAGAGAACAGGCGTCAGTTAGGTGGGAATGCTGTCCTTGTCTACCGGTATTTCAATGGAAGATGTTCTGATGAACTACCGTCATTAATCCCTTCGGCACCGATGAGTAGTCGGGAAAAACGCCATACGCCCGCCCAACATTTGTGCATGGTTGACATTTGTCACACGAGAACGGGTCGTTTCTACGATTGGTTCTTGAGTTCAACAGCCCGGCTATAGAACGGATTGCCGGCTTCTATGTTTCCTCCCTCCTACAACATGGATCTCGTCAAGACAAATGTTCACTCCTTCCTCTGCCCAAAAGACCCTCCAAAATGTTTTATATTCTCAAAAATGGCATAGGGCCTCCTGTGTGGAGTTAATGTAAAGATAAATAAAATAAAGAACTAATGAAATAATCTACAACGCCACAGATATTTAGAAAGTGTATATAATGAGAGCGACTTTTGAAATATTCAATGACCATGCCATATATCGTCTACAACTTTCCCATGAGACTTTGTCAGAAACTAGCGGAGATTTATTGGTTTCAGTTACCTATTTATCCCCAAAATTGTTAACACAGACTTATTAATTAATTACTCATTTATTTCCACAACAAATTCTTATGGCGGACAAGATAACTCTAGAATTGAGGATGTGTCAATTTTTTCTATGGAACTAAACTAATGCAAAGAAGTATAGAAGGAGAGAGGCTCCTCGGATTAGATCTCACTGCAGAAAATATTGACGTGAGAAATGTACATCTGATACATGACCTCACTGAGAGACAGCCTGTGTTCTCACTGCTTCGTAAAGTCTGGTCCTCCATCAATTGGATAAGGTTCTCCCACAGCAGCTTTGCCCACATGATGCATAGGTGGGGTCTTAAAGAGTGTGCGATGTGTGAATTGCGGTGACCTGCAGACAGCCGAACATATGGTCGAAGAGTACAATCTACACTCCGAAGCATAAATATAAACTTGAATAATAATTAGATTCAAATATAAACTAGAAAGAACATGTAACAAATATAATAGCTGAAATCAGTAGCTTCTCTTTAGAACTATGCAAACTTTATACAGTGATCTCTGCATATTATGGATACGTCTATTCAATGATTAAGTACGGAATAGTTTTTGGGGGAAATTCAGTAGACGCCAAAAATGTTTTTTATTATCCAGAGATATGATTAAGAAAAATCACAAATTCGGGGTATCTGGAATCATGTAGTGAGTAGGCACCCTTTTGGTCTATCTCGAAACTAGCTACGTTAGTCATCGGTGGACCATAATACGAGTATCTGCAGTAATGACAGAACAAGCGGTTCGAGACATCGACTTCACACTCGACGATTTGGTGAGTTCAATGTAACTAATTGTTTACCCCATCTTTCTTTTAAATAGTCACATCGTTGACTTGGAGCACAGTTATTTAGATATTAAGTTATTCGAATAATTACACCATCACTCGATTACCACAAAAATAATACTCATCAATTTATCTTCGAGATCGACGCACACCCTGAGAGGAGATTTAGTTAATATCAAAGAAATGTTTGTTGAGTCTTTATAATATTTGACGCTCTTTTATTTTAAGACCTTAGTGGAAAGAATCAAAGTTATATTGGCATTCAAAAAACTGAAATTTCTGACAATCACTGACATTCATTATATTTAATGGTGTTATACCCATTAGTACGGTCATCTCAGACAGGTTTCCATTGAAACACTCAAAACATATACACACGTAAGATTTACAGAAAAAAATATTAATACCACAAGTCAACAAAACAATTTTTCAAAAAGGACCTTACTGCGTGGCTATTAAAGTATAATTTAAACCTCCCACGTAACATCAAACGAACACATGATCTATTAAATAATCACTAAAAACATTTCTTCGGAACATATGTCACTACACCATTAATGAATACTTTGAACACATTATTTGAACGATGAGATTTGACGGCCTCCATGGTCGAGGGGTAAGGCTCTCGACTACGAATCCGAAGGTCGCGGGTTCAAATCCTGGCGTGCGCAAGTAAATTTTATTTAATTAATTTGTGCTGTTTCAGAATTGATTCATTTAAAAATAATATATAGTATATTTGCGCACGTTCCAGAGTGGAAGATACTTTCAGTATCGCCCTGGTGAAAGACCAACATTCAGAATTGAAACATTGCTTGAAATGGCTTTTAGCCGTGTTTGGTGACCAGATCTGAATAGCCAGGTATTTCCCCTTTTTTCACCACCTTCCTCTTCTCCTTCCCCTCCCCAATACCTTCAGCCTCACAACATTCCCCAATTGGGAATGCCATAGTCTCACTGGCTCCAGACGGTTGGGAGCAGTTGGGACTCTTGTGCGGTATTCATGTAAAAAAAAAAAAAAAAAAAAATTATACTTCTATACGTTTACATAATTTTTTTTTCTATACATATTGAAAAAAAAAAATTATTATATAAGCAAATACGTATTTTTGGGTTAATTGTAAGAAATGGGATGTACCTATAAGCTACACCTTTTGTACTTATTATTTTATTGTACAATAAATATTTTTTGAATTTAGATTAGTAATTTGGATTCCCGCTCAACTCATTCCTCAGCGGTATTGATGGGGTCCACAGGGCGACTCCGAGGCCGTAGACTGGCTCGCAGACCTAGATGTCCCCCTCAGAACCACTCTCCATACGAAACAAGAAAAATTAGTGCGGGAGCCTTGACTACCCATCCATATTGCACACAAAACAGTTGAACCGCAATCGCTGGGATCTTTCAAATTTGAGCCTTAATATCTCAAATAAAAACACAATAAGGCTGATGGTGGATCCAACAAAAAGGATAAATAAGCTTCCCTTAATGTGCTCCATTTGTAATACAATGGGATCATCCCGATAAATCTGCTGGGATTTAAGAATCGTTCTATATGCATCACTAATCCATTTGTATATCAGGCCTGACTCTCCCAGGGCTTTTATTTTGTGGATAATTCTATTGGCGTATGGAAAATTTTTAGCCATCATCATACTTAGCAATCCCCTCATGATGGGTTTCTTAGCAACGTGCACATCATTTAATGTTTTGTTGAGAAATAACAAATCTATCGTCAAATACGATTGGCCATACCCCATTGCAAACATTTCACCGTTTGATATGTTCAATAATTTAGTGTTTACTGCTTTAGGTTCAACGGTAGTGAATCTCTTCTGCGCGGTCGCATCAAAAATATAGTTCAATGCAGTATGACCACCAAACGGAATGTTTCTTTCCATTATCTCTTCTATCGAATTGGCAGGCGCCTCGCGCAAATCAGAAACGACATATTTGAACAATGCTCCCAAATAAATGTTCCTAACATAAAATGTAAAGGAGAACAATAATAAAGAAAAGCTTCTAAATTTATGTCCTTTAAATTTAACACTCACACTCAATCCCAAAATAACACCTAATACGTCTAAAGAAGTCATGTTATCAGTACGTGTTTTTTTTTTGGACTTTAATTTCATGTTCTTGTAAATGTAAATGCAATTAAAAACCTCACAGGAAATGATTATTAGAAGCCACACATTACCTTTGAACGGTTTTAATATTTTCTGCAGATTATCCAAACCTCTGGGCGCCGGAAGAATCATTATAAAATCATATGTTTCGTATGGAATGATCATTAGTTTTGACATTCGATCTTCGTTTAACAAGATCGATGTCGGGAGCATAAAGATTTTATCTTCAAGTGGTTTAAAACTCATTAGCTGTCCCTGTTTAAAGATGGATCTTTTATATTTGATTGTGAAATTAAAAGCTTTTCCCAATGCACTCAAAATATTAACTTCAATTCCGGAATATTCTTGATGGTTTTCGTCTGATTTGTTAACGAAGAACAGAGGCTGGGGATATGACATTACATTCAATGTACAATTGAGAATGTCCACATTTGCCTTTCGATCATCTATAAAGGTGTTTATTGGTTCACCGTTCGCCATAGATATTTTTTCTATTTGAATATCTTCACAGGAGTCTACGTAGGGTCTGTATGTAAAAACGTTGAATTCATCTCCAATAGTCATCGCGTCCACAGTCACAATGAAAGTATTCATCAGAGAGAACCTCCAACTGTACTCTGCTACTTCTTGTACACATTTATGTCCACAATTTGCATTTAATACTCCGATGACCACCTTAATGGGATGCATTTGATACTGTATACAAGAGTTATTCAAAACATCTAACAGTTCCCTTGAGTTTCTCGTCATCACGATTAGATTCCTCCCTTGTCTGTTTAGTAGGAGACTGGTATTGTAGCAGCTCAAAGAAACTTCAATTCTGTGTTTATACCATAAAGCTAAATTTTGAATTAATTTAGAAACACTGATTTGAACATCTTCATTATTCGGATTGAAGACTACATTGACGTCTCCGGTCACGTTTATATGTTCAAAAACGTTTAAAGTTCTTGACGATATTTTATTAATCAGAAGATTTTCGTCTGGGAGTGACAATGACTGCGTCGTTATTATTATACTAAATGGTAGAAAAATCGATATAAAATTCATTATGCTACTAAACATAAAATAAAATCTTTGAAAAACGCGTTTACGAGCTTTGGTAGCAATATTGTCGACAGACTGAGATATTTTATTAGTTATCTTTTTTATAATTGTATTATGTTTTTATGATTGATCACCATCAAAGGGGTGATAAATTACATATGGTGATCGGTACCGTGTCATTTTATGAAAATATATTGACTTATTGCAGTCTTAAAGCATGTTACAGACGAAGGGTATAATATATAATATAAAGTGGGCGTGTACATTGTAGATTATAATACATGTTCACGATGCAAACCGAAAATAAACTATTTTACATTTCAAGTAGCATGTGCTAAGAGGGGGGGCCGGGAGAGAGCATGGAATATTATTTAAGCGTTAGCGGCGAAAATTGCGACTAGGTGCTGCGCTCTTCAGTATGCGTTTGTTGATCCTTACAAGAGCACGTGTTCCATTTAAGAGCGGTGTATTGCAGTTGGCGTATATCTTGTATACTATATACATTGTTTGTCTTGTTACAATAAATAAAAACGATATAGTTCATCATGTCGTATCTTAGTTCTGTCGCGGACGATGTATCAAAGGACGGCGACATTACGGATGATGGGTCCTTCGATCTGATAAATGGAGACAGTGATGACAGAAGTACGATTATTGGCCATCGCAATAATATAATGCGAATAGAAAGTGAATTTTTCTAATATGCGCCCGCTGTAAGACGGTACTACATGACCTTTTCACGGGAAAACATAATTGTGAAGCGACATAATTATCTTTTTTTTTCTCTTCACATTTAGTATTTGCAGTTTTTATTAAATGCATGGAATACAATTCTTTTTACGTTTAATATGAAAAAGAATCATAAAGTTTGGTTGATATTTGTCCAAGTTATTGCATTTTTAGTAATTATCAATAGCTGTTTACTTGCAAAATCAGTACAGCAATAAAACGGTTAATGGACGGAGAGGGGCACGGTGCGGCGTGAGTGAAGGACACATTTTGGCAGGAGAGGACAGGTAAATTACAAATATCGCTCGGCTTGCAGATTAAAAAATATGTTTTAGGCCACGTCAATATATATTATACATTATATTACCCCGTCGGTGAGGACTGAGTGGGATTGTTTGGCGAGCGATATCGTGAGATCAGCCACACCCATTTATATTAATATAATTTTTTTATTCGTCGTGTGTAACGGCCTTTAAGGCAGTTATTGATATGAAATACAATATAAAAAAAACAGGAACTATAATTTTGAAATACGTTTAAAGTTCATCAATTACTTTTTTTTTTTTTTTACAGTAACTCCACACAGGAGACCAAGGAGGAATTAATTCCCTCAAGGCCTTACTTACACTTACTTACACTTACACGGTATTACTCTTTCTCATTTCAAATATCTCAAATTTTACTGATTTTTATTTAAATCCTCATTAGTGGGTGACCTCTTTTCCTCTTTGTCGCTATATGTATTTACACCTATTAAAGGCTTCTATTTTATTATCATTATATTTTATTTTATTTGGAAAAATATACAGTTATATAATCTACATTTTTACAAATTAAGTTATTACTTTGTTGCATTAACAAGTGTATATAGAAATTTAAAAAAATCACTATTTGTAAATGAAAAAATGGAAAGAAATATACTCTACGTTTTGGTAGTGAAATTGAAAAAAAAAACATAATAAAATAATTTACTTTCTAAGAAAAGCTAAGTAAAACAAATTATAAATATATACATAGAAAACGTTAAATCTATTAAGATGGACATTTACAACATTTATGTAAAATACTCATAATCAGTACGGTAGAAGCTCACTGATATAAATACAATTGAAACTAATGTACAAAAAAGAAGAAAAAAAAAACTATATGTGGAAGTAATACAGTATTCACTAAATCAGCTCTCGTGTAAGAGCGTCTTAAGGACGTCTTTAGGAGGGCTAAGGGAGCGTGGGAGAGAGCATGGTGCGGGGGGACGCGATCCGTCGTTCAATCGAGCCGGATCACCGAACCGGTACACTACAAAGAGCTGATTTAGGGATCCGGCTCACTAAACCGAGCTGCTTCGCCCACCACTATAATACAGTAGTTGACTTTATTGACCCAGTATCAATTTGGATGTCTGTAAATAAACTCAAACTTAACACGACCAAAACAGAGTTAACTTGCTCCTGAATATTTTAAGACATATTTTTATTTTTTATATATAATTATTTAGTATATATATGTTATTTTCTAATTATATTGGGTTAGGTTATTTAGTGTAAAGCTAACTTGAGGTGAACCTTCACAAATCTGCGCCATAGAAATTAACTGCTATTATTATTAAAATTAATAAGAAATTCTTTGTGTACACCACTGTCTATTAAATAAACATCAACATGTTTCGGAAGCGAAGCTCCCTAATCACGATACACAGTAAGCTAAAAAAAATCAAAATGAATTAATATTAAAGTAAACAAAACTATTTGACAGTTTCAGCGAACAAACTAATGTCCATGAGTTAAATAGTTTCATCAAAATAAATTAGTTCTGCTAGAAGAAATACACTTTAAATGTGTTCTTTCTTTGTACCTAATATTGATGTAGTAAATATATCGACAATCTCAAAGTATTTGCTTCCCAGGTGTTGAATCCGTCACATAGGAGTATAATATTGCGACGCTGAAGAAAAATAGTCACAATAATATGGTAGGTACTATCTTGTAATTGTCCTATCAGAAACACGAAAAAAAATAATTATGACAATTCAGGGGTATAAATATTGAACATATAATTTTAAACAAACTCGTTAAATCGGATGGCCTCCATGGTCGAGGGGTAAGGCTTTCGACTACGAATCCGAAGGTCGCGGGTTCAAATCACGGCGTGCGCAAGTAAATTTTATTTAATTAATTAATTTGTGTTGTTTCACAATTAATTAATTTAAAAATAATAAATATATTATATTTGCGCACGTTCAAGAGTGGAAGGTACTCTCAGTATAGCCCTGGTGAAAGACCACCATTCAGAAATGAAACGTTGCTTGAAATGGCTTTTAGCCGTATTTGGTGACCAGATCTGAATAGCCAGGTATTTCCCCACTCCCCTCTTCCCCTTCTCCTTCCCCTCCCCAATACCTTCAGCCTCACAACTTTCTCCAATTGGGAATGCCATAGTCTCACTGGCTCCAGACGGTTGGGAGCAGTTGGGACTCTTGTGCGGTATTCATATAATAATAAGAAAAATATATTTTTTTTTTTTTTTAAATTTAAAAATCGGAAATAATTCTACTTTCTAAATTTGATGAGTAGAGTGGGTAATCATAATCTACGTATTCTCTAGAAATGTCTATCTTAAATGTAAATATCATAAGAATTTATGTTGAATTTTTTCAATCGTCTGTGAATGAATATCATGATTTCGAGACCAAACTGTGGAATTGTACTCGATATAACTCCTTACCACTACACATACAATGTTTTGATAGTACTGCTATTATTATAGTCACAAGTCTTAATACAAAGCCCAACATTTTCAAAGCTTTATTGGATAAATGTGATTTGTAAATGCTTGATGAAATTGAGATTCTTATCACACCTTATTACCCAAGTCATTAATTTCTGAAACAGAAACTTACGAAATATGACTAATGGTATAATAAAAAAATTGGATTCATTGTTCGATAAAACGTCATTATTTGACATTAGCTTATGTTGAGTTGTAAGTTTTGAAAACATACAAAAAGTTTGGACAAGTTATTTGATAATGAATGACTATTATTAACATTCCTTATTGCCTTGAATAATTTTAGATCATCTGCGAATATTAGAAGTTGAAAACTATTGAAAATAAATATCACTTAATTAAAAAAAAAAAAACAAAAATAGGATTGGCCCAAAATGTGACCCCTGGGGAACGCCACTCATAGCAATAAATTTGCTTTTCATTTACTCTCAATGGCACTATAATATACTAAGTGAAACCCAAATATGTTTCTATCCTACACATAGTGCTATTGAGATGATGGTGAAATAGCCCCTAAACCACTGAAAGTGATCCATCTATACCGAATTTATGCAGTTTATTCAGTGATTAACTCTATTGAACGCCTTACGGAAATTAGCATAGAATCAACCTGATATTTACTAGACATAGCCTCGAATACATAATTTTGATATGTTAATAAGTTGGTAAGAGTAGATTTCCTTGATGATGTTTAGGAGAAATAACATGGTTTAAAATTAAAAGATTTTTTTTAAGTACTTATAATCTACTATATAATCATTTTTTTAAATATATTTTTACATGAAGCGGTAACTTGGTGATGTGACATTATAATTTAAAAAATAAAACAAAAACTTTGTTTACATCACTTTTATTTTATACTTTTGCCGACCGGGTTTCGCTAGTTTAGTTGTATACTGCCCCGAAGAAGCTACGGTAGTAGCGAAACCCGGTCGGCAAAAGTATGAAATAAAAGTGATGTAAACAAAGTTATTGCTTTATTTTTTTAATTACTTATTTAATCACTTCGTATTTATCACATTTTTAAATAGGGACCAGGAAGCTGTATTTCTATCTAGTAGGAAAACACCCTGTCTGAAAAGACTGATTGAAAAGCATATATAAATGATATGCTAGAATGGTGGCACAATTGTTAAAAAATGGAGATGGTATTTTATCAGGTTGACCACATTTGTTTTGATTATTCTAATTGGGGAAGAGATAAATTTTGATTGTAATCGGAATTTTTTTTTTAAATTTTATATATTTTTCATCGTAGAATATTCTCTTGTGTAAGCAACTACTGACGATTACATGACAACGTATTTGATTTTTCCGTCATGCCTCTTAAAATAAGACACAAGTTAATACTTTGTTAGTTTGCTTACTTTGATATTTATATTCCCAAGAACTACCTATTCGTATTTCATCAAGCTCCTATCTAATTAATCTCTAACTTGTCAATATGAGTTATTAAAGGGTTCGTGCGATATTTTAAAGAAATTTTTGGTTTTGTGTTTTATAAATGTTTTAATTTATTTATTTATTTATTTTAATTTCGACAGAAAATCATTGAAAATAAAATCGGAAATCTAGTTGGGAATGTGTGGTTTCGGTTTCCTCCGTATATATTTAAAAAAAATTATGTGAAGTCAGTTATTGCTGAACATAACCTGACTCTTGTCTTAAAATGTTACTATGTTTGCAGTATTATTGTGAATGTGTTATTTTTGTATAGCTGTGTATATACTGTATATTATTTTGTAATTTTATTAGAAGAATATGCACCTAAGGAGTACTGTAGGAGTAATATTAAGAATAATCAAGAATGTATGTAATATGTTAAGAATGTATAAATAGAATGTTAAAGGAGCACTGTAGTTTATTTAATAATTTATTTGTTTTAAAGTTTATTTATAGCAAAGCGCACTTGAAGTGAAATAACATAAAACTGCGCTATATAAATGGTTTGTTATTATTATTACGTACTGTTTAATATTTTGTAATTTTATCTGGTGAATATTTACCTAAAGAGCACTGTTGTAGGAGGAATGTTTAAAAATAAGTAGGAATGCGTGCAATATGTTAAGAATATGTAAATAGAATATTTATGTGTACAGAATATGAAAGGAGTCTGTAGTATGACCACCGAATGATATTTTTAATTACATTTTTATTAGAATAACATGAAGCTTATAAACCTCTTCATCGTTTATATTTAATTAATCATTGAAGATAATATTAACATATCGTTGACCGTTAACCGTTAACAAATGAAATATGAAATAGAAAAGACACAGAAAATAAAAAGTTAACGGTTGCATCTGGGACTCTAACCCAGGACCTTTCGGCCTATTCGGTACCAGCGCTCTAACCAATTGCCTTATTTCCACCTTATTCCTTTCCGCCATTTTCATCGATATCGTGCATCAATTTAAGAACTCTAAATATCATCTTCAATTAATTCCAACATTTTCTGTGTCTTTTCTGTAGACCTGTAGAAAAAGGCAATAGATCTCCCATATAAATAAAAATCAGATAGATTTATCCGAGACACCATCTAGATTGCAAATAAATTGCGATAGAATCTTGCAGTCAATGTAGCAATGAAAATAAATTGATAGCAATAAAAAAAATTATACTTTTCAAATCTTCGCAAAAATATTGTCGCCAGTCTGCGGTCATCATCAGAGTTGGATCTTAGTCGTCGACGTTTGACGCTATGAAACTAAGAATTTTGGTCAATAAGGGTTAACAGATACAAACCCGTAAATAAAAAAACAAATATTTTTGTTAAAACGTGTATTTCGCTATTATTTTTCTATCAATATTATCTATACAATGCAATAAATTAAATACATAATAATTTATAATTAATAAAAACCCCACAATTTTTTTTATATTTTTCATGGTGCGGTTTAGAGAAATACCCCAGAGTTAGTGGTGTTGCATTGCCGCTTGCTTAACTTTACGTTTCTCAAACAGTCGAGAAACAGCATTGCATTTTATGTCAATATCAGTTTGCTAAAACCGTTGGTCTGCTTCGTGTCAAATCAGTTCCGATTTGGAGGGGGGGGTTCTTCGAGAAAGACATGCCATACGTGATATAAGATAAGCACAAACACATTTAAAATCAAGTAAATTGATTTTAAGGAATGAATACTTCATTAAAGAACATTCTAAAACAATCTACAACACCACAAATATATGGGTAACATAACATGAACTTCACCCTCGTACGAATATATCAGAAACATGCCACAGATTATTAAGTTTTCTATTTTTGAAACTCCTTTTCCGATAAGGTTCGTGTTACAAGAACTTGATCAATCTTTCCCGTGTGCGCCTCCTACGACTATTTCATGTGTACTTTCTAAGAAACTAGCAAAGATAAATTGCCTTCAGTTACCCATTAATTGTTAGTACAGACCTGTTAACTAACTATTTATTTATTTCCACAATCGACTCCCATGGCGGACAAGGATTGGAGGATTTTTTGTATTTCAGAGTAATTCAATGATTAACTTAATAATGTCAATAGAACTAGACTAGTGCAGCAGCCTTAACTTGAATCACCTACAGTACACCCCCTACCAACAATAGAACCGCAACCGTTAGGATCTTTTAAATTTCAGCCTTAATATCTCAAATAAAAAAAAAATGAGGCTGATCGCGTACCCAACAAGAAGGATTAAAAGACTTGCCCTGATGTGCTCTATTTGTAATACAATGGGATCGTCCCGATAAATCTGCCGGAATTTAAGTATCGTTCTGTCGGCATCGCTAATCCATTTGTACATCAGGCCAGACTCTCTCATGGCTTTTATTTTGTGAATAAATCTATTGGCGTATGGAAAGTTTTTAGCCATTAACATACTTAAAAATACCCTCATGATGGGTTTCTTAGCAACGTGCACATCATTTACGGTTTTATTGAGAAATGACAGATCTATCGTCAAATACGATTGGCCATACGCCATCGCAAACATTTCACCGTTTGAAATATTCAATAATTTAGCGTTTAGGTCTGTAGGTTCAATGGCGGTGAATTTCTTCCGCGCCTTCACATCAAAGAGATAGTCCAATACAGCGACACTGCCGAATGGAATGTTTTTTTCAATGATCTCTTCTATCGACTCTGGAAGCGCCTCGCGTAAATCAGAAATTACAAATTTGAACAATGCTCCCAAATAAATGTTCCTCACATAAAATGTAAAGTAGAAAAATAATAAAGAAAAGCATCTAAATTTATTTCCTTTAAATGTAACACCCACACTCGATCCCAAAATTACACTTAATACGTCTAAAGAAGTCATGTTATTAACACGTGTTTTTCTTTTTGACTTCGCTTTAAATTTCATGTTCCTGTAAATGTAAATGCAATTAAAAACCGCACAGGAAATGAGTATTAGAAGCCACACTCTACCTTTGAACGGTTTCAATATTCTCTGCAGGTTATTTAAAGCTGTAGATGCAGGAAGAATCAATATAAAATCGTATGTTTCATATGGAATGACAATTAGTTTTTCCATTCGTTCTTCGTTTAACAAGATCGATGTCGGGAAAATAAAAACTTTTTCTTCAAGTGGTCTATAGCTCGTAATCTGTCGTGGAATCTCTTCATATTTGACTTGTTTAAATTTGATTGTGAAATTAAAGGATTTCTCCAAAGTTCTCATAATATTGACCTCAATGCCGGAATATTCTAGGTGGTTTTCAATAGATTTGACAACCAAGAAGAGAGGTTGGGGATACGACATTATATTTAATGTACAATTGAGAATATCCACATTCGCCTTTCGGTCGTCTATAAAGATGTTTATTAGTTCACCGGTCGTCATGGATATTTTTTCTATTTGAATATCTTCGCATGAGTCGACGTAAGGTCTGTACGTAAAAACGTTGAATTCATCTCCAATAGTCATCGCGTCCACAGTCACAATGAAAGTATTCATCAGGGAGAACCTCCAACTGCACTCTGCTACTTCTTGTACGCATTTATGTCCACAATTTTCATTTAATACTCCGATGACCACCTTATTGGGATGCATTTGATACTGTATACAAGTGTTATTCAAAACATCTAACAGTTCCTTTGAGTTTCGCGTTATCACGATTAAATTCCCCACTTTTCTGTTTAGTAGAAGACTGGTATTGTAGCAGCTCAAAGAAACTTCAATTCTGTGTTTATGCAATAAAGATAAATTTTGAATTAATTTAGAAACACTGATCTGAACATCTTCATTATTTGAATTAAAAACTATGTTGACGTCTCCTGTCATATTTATATGTTTAAAAACATCTAAAGTTCTTGACGATATTTTATTAATCAGAAGATTTTCGTCTGGGAGTGGCAATGACTGCGTCAATAACATTATAATAAATTGCAGAAAAATCGGTATCAAATTCATTATACTACTAAGTATAAAACAAAATCAATAAATAACGGGGTTACCCGCTTAGGCAGAAAGATTGTCGAAAGACTGAGGTGTTTATTTATCAGTTATGTCTCTTATACTTCAATGAATATTTTTATATTAATAATAACTACCATAGGGATGATTAATTACAAATCGTCGATCCGCACCATGACATTTTACGAACATATATATTGACAGAGGTTGATTTTCAAATTAAATATTATCGAACAAAATAATTAACTGTGAAGTATTTCGAGTACTTTTTAAATTTTGTTACTTACTTTTACGCATTTCATATATCTCAAATATTAACGTTTTCTATGGCTCTCAATTCATCCATTTCATCTTACTTTCACTTCCTCGACGTATTACGTAACAATATTTTACTTTTTTTTTTTTTTTTTTAATTTAATGTAAATCAAATTTAATAATATTATTATTAAGTTCTGCAAGTATTTTTAGTTGTTATTATTGTGAGAGCTGTTTCGGCGTTTAAGGCCATTTTCAAATTTTAAATTCTATATGGAAAATTTGTGTTTCACGGTATATTGGTCGTTTTTAATTTAATTAAAAGTTCACCTTATATAAAGTCAGCTTATTTTAATATTTAAAAAATAAACCTAATTTTATACTTCATTATATTTTCAAAGCAGATGGGTTAAAACTTTTTTTTTGAATGACCGTTAGCCCCTAAATAATTGTTAAAGATGCCTCTAAAATCGCGAAAAATCAATTCCTTTAATGGACGATATTTCATAAGGTAAAACAAAAATAAATAAAAATACTTCTCATCCGTACTAGATATTTACTAAGCCTTTAATTAAACACAAAAACAATTAATTAATTAATTAATAATTCATTAATATTTTCTATTGTAGTATATTCTCTTGCGCAAGTAACTATTGAGGATTGCATGACAACGTATTAGATTTTTCAATCATTTCTCGAACAATACGACCGAATGTTTGTAAGGGGAAAATTGTGTGCTTTCACTCACAATAACATGGATAATTATATGCCTACTCCGATATTCATACGGTCGATCTGTTTTCTAAATAATCTCTAACATGTCAATTTTTATTTTTTATTTTAGTTTTTAGAACAGGACGGGTTGGATGGCGCGAGTCCAATCTGCCATATGAATTATTAAAAGGTTCGTGTGATAATTTGAGGATTTTTTTTTTGGCATTGCGTTTGATAAATTGTTTTTTAATTAAGGTAGAGAAATAATCAAAATATAATCCGAAAACCTAGTTGGGAATTTATGTATTTATTTTACATTACTCACATAAATTACAAGACATAACTATGATATGATAAATGAGATTATTTTATGTTGTTATTAAGGGGAACGGCTGCGGTGCCTGTTTCATACAAAACTGAATTTTGGATTGGAGGCCAAAATACCCAAGGTTTTTAAACCTAAGGTTTTGGCTTTTGGATTGAACGGACACGCTCAAGCGATCTGTTCAAAACAAAACTCAAGACATAAGGCCTCTGAAGATGGACAATGTGATTTGTCCGAAACGTCAGGAGTTAAAAAGTCCTTCTAAGGACTACATTACGCGGGTAAACCGAGAAAATTATTCTACATATATATATATGTATATATATATATATATATATATGCATAGCTAATATAAGGTAAAAAATTAGGTATATAAAACTGCTTATAGGTAGGTATAAATAAGTAAGATACATTTCAAGTTGAGCAGATATCTATATATTATAAAGACATACAGTTAATTTCCAAAGAAGACCCCTTATGAGCGTGTAAAATAATAAAGATAAAATTTAAGATTATCTGTACATACTAAAGCAAGAATAAACGCCTTTTGTGAGTATATAAAGCGTTGCACCATAGGTTCCCAATTTTTTTTCCATCGTCGACCCCTTTGCCTTTCTTTGAATTTTCCGTGGACCCCCCCTCCCTCCCCAGCCTGTTAGTCCAAAACTTTGGTACAATAATGAACAAATGGTATTTATTCACTGCGCGATGCATTGCTGCTGGTATGAAAATTTGTAAAAACATTTGCGTACTTTCGTGGACACGATTCACTTTAAGTGCACAGTAGGCTTGTCGAGCGAAACTTACTACCGTGCTTTACTTATGTGTGCAGTCTAAATGAACTCCGATCCGTGGATCCTTTTTTTCTCCCTGCCATGGAACCCCTGCAAATCTATATGGACCCCCATATAAGTAGATACCTACTCATGTTTTGCATTATTATTCTTTTTGAATATGCAATCTGTGGCTAACCAGAGTGTTATATTTATAGATTAACCTAAATAAAACATGGCGGGTGCAATGTTTTTCATACTAATTTTAAAACGTTATAGCAACAGTTTTACATATTGGATTTCATTCAAACTACTTTATAAACCTTCCCGGCACTAATGAAAACAAACTGTGCTATTTTCAGTGAAACCTGTCCAGTGATTTTCGAGAACATCGAGGACAAACAAACTTACAAACTTACATTGTTTTTTATATATATAGATTTTACCGCCGCGCGCTGGGGAAAGATTGAATACAACGACCAAAATAAAGACCGCTCACACACATACGACTTGCCCACCGTTTTAAAGAAACTTGAGGGAAGGGAGCGAACAGTGGTCTCGACTGACCTTCGACGCTGTGCTAGGCAAACCAGTCGTGTGGGCATCCTGAAATGTCAGGTAACCGTTACAAAAATGAAACATGATTAATTGATGCCAAATTTCTTTATTATTTTTCATAACAGCACAGCAAAATCGTCTTGCAGCATTTGTAGCCATTTTAATCTTATAATTAGAAACCAGAGCTTTTATAAGCTTCACACGTAGTAATTCAAGAACTTACGCACATCTAATTTGATCGAGAATAATTTTCAATGGTTGCAATTAATACCAAAAAAAAACCAAAACCTACTATAACCTTTTGTATTGCGAGGTTGAAGTCGTTAGTATTTCGACCGAAATAATTCAAAAAAGAATGCAATAACACTAATTGCACTTCCAACAAAAAGTATATAGAGACTTCCCCAAATGTGCTCCATTTGTAGTACAATAGGATCTTCCCGATAAATCTGCTGCGATTTAATGCACGCTTTATCTGCATCGCTCAGCCATTTATACACCAGACCGGCATCTGCCATGGTTTTGATTTTGTGAATAATTCTATTGGCATAAGGAAAGTTCTTCGCCATCATCATACTCAGCAATCCCGTCATAACTGGTATCTTCGCAACATGTACATGGTTCAAAGATTTATTTAACTTTTCTAGATTCATTCCCAAAATTTTTTGATTAAACAGCATCGCGAATCTTTCACCGTTTGTTACGTTCGACATTTTCTCGTCCACTTCTTCAAATCCAAGCGACACAAACTTTTCATGTTTTTTTGCATTGATCAGTTGTTTAAAGACGTACGCTCCACCAAAAGGAATGTTTTGTTCAATTATTTCTTCTATCGATTCGGCTGGCACTTCGCGCAAATCAGAAACCACATATTTAAATAATGCTCCTAAATAAATATTCCTCACATAAAATGTAAACAGAATAAATATTATTGTAAAACTCCTGAATTTGCTCCCTTCAAATTTAACGATCACGGTCGATCCCAAAATAATACCGAATACATCTAATGAAGTCATCTTGTTGCAATGACTGTTTCTTGGAGAAAAAATCTTATTTTTGTAACCGTAAATGAAATTGAAGATCGCGCAAGTGATAAGTATTAGAAACCACACATTAGTTTTGAACGGTCTTAATAATTTATGTAAATTATCTAAACTTCTTGGTGCAGGAAGGAACACGACGAAATTGAATGTTTCATAGGGAATGTAAAGTAGTGTTTGGATCCGATCTTCGTTAAGCCAGATCGCAGATGAAACGAGAAACGTCTTGTCTTCCAATGGCCTGAAGGTTGCAGATTGTCCAGGCAAAACATTAAATGGTTTATATTCGGAAGTAAAATTAAAAGCTTTCTCCAACACACTAACCATATTCACCTCTATTCCGGAATATTCTTTGTGGTTTTCATCTGATTTGTTAACCATGAACAGAGGTTGGGGAAATGTCATTACATTCAAGGAACAATTAAGAAAGTTCACATTAGCCTTTCGATCGTCTATAAAGAAGTGGAAGGGTTCCTTGTTTCTCATGAACACTCTCTCAATTTGAATACCATCGCAGGAGTTGACGTAAGGTCTGTATGTAAAAACGTTGAATTCACCTTCAATAGTCATCGCGTCCACAGTTACAATGAAAGTATTCATCAGGAAGAACCTCCAACTGCACTCTGCTACTTCTTGTACACATTTATTCCCGCAGTTTGGATTTAAAATGCTGATAACTACCTTATTCGGATGCTTTTGATATTGTATACAAGTATTATTCAAAACGTCAAACAATTCGTTTGAGTTTCTGGTCACCACGATTAAATTTCTCCCTTGCCTGTTTAGCAGGTCACCATCTTTGTAGCAATCTAAAGAAACTTCTATTCGATTTGTGTACGATGAAGCTATACTTTGAATTAATTTTGTTGAAGTTGTCACTGCGTCGTCTATCTCCGGATTAAAGGCGACGTTGATATCTCCTGTCATGTTAATATGTTTCAAGACCTCTAAGGTTCCTGACGATATTATATTAATTACACTGTCTTCCTCTGGAATTGAGAGCGATAGTGCCAAGACTCTTATGCTGAACAGTATAAATATCGCTTTGCGAAACATTTTGATTGTATTTACATGTATGTATTCCGTAAAAATTATTATTGAAACAAGTTACAGTTAGGTTGCGAGTAAATTCGATAGACAAGTTTAGTGTAAAGTATTTTTTTTTACCGTGAGAATTGAATGTTGATTATAAATAAATACCACCAATACGGAATGCCTACACATTGTATTGATTTCATGTTGACTTTCTCTGGATGGCAGGTAGAGAATGCTTAACAAACACACTGCACATTTTTTAACATTCCATTCTTTTTTAGGTTCATCTGCAATTCAATGGTGAAGTTCAATGAGTGTCGAAGTCAGTTCGACATTTCAGTCTAGAGTCTGGACTAGGCATTCCCTATCTGCGGCCAGTGGGCCACATGTGGCCCAAATGAAGATTTTGTGCGGTCCAAAATTATGTTTCAGCCTTCCATGTTTCGGATTTTGGTCATACAAAAAAAACCGTTCTCGAAAATTTATCACATTTATATTATATTTTGTGAAATTAGAACTTTTTTTGTTATTAGACCTCGGAATCTCGATGGGGGTTTTGATTTATTGCTTGAAATGTGCCAGGCGAATGGCCGCACTACGAATTTATTTTTGCAATCAATTCCAACCAGTATATTTTTTTCCGCATATTTCTCGGAAGATCGAATGCAATTGAGCTGATTTTAATAAGTGGCGGTGAGTGCCAAGGACACAGATCAGCGCGTGTATAGTGGAGAGCGAAAGAGCACGCACGCGGGGTAAATACATGCCATTTTTTATTTATTATATAAACGAGAATAATAATTCTGTGAAATTGTAAAACACCTCACCAATTCGTGCCCGAAGATGTCAAGCAATAAATCAAAACCTCCATCGAGAGTCCCGAGCCCTACTTGCCATGCTTATGCTGGTTCGCACACCCTGCGAGCTTGTGAAGCCGGCAATACAATAGTAAGAGTGAGATGGCTATAGTCTGGGCATAGACCAATTGAATAATCTTATACTTTTTAAGCATTTGTTTGTATTGTTTTCTCGTGTTAATCATAACAAGTGCATTCTGTGGTCTGACCGATCATTTTTAGTTAGACGCGCCCGTGGTTACGGTAAAATAGTGGAGCTTACTTTTTGTTTGATCGTATCAGATAATTAATTCATAGTGGCTGGAAGATGAAACAGAATAAATGAAAACTTGATGATGAAAACAGAAGGTTCCAGAGTAAATAGGAAAATTTTTACTTTTTCATCCTAATAAAAGACAACGCCGTATGTTCGATTTACTATGATTCTATGTAATTTTTAAAATCATACAACTTGAAAAGACATTATGAACAAAACTATAGCGAAAATGGTAAACTATTCTATTGGCGAACGAAAATCTAAGCTGCAATCATTAACGATCAATCTGACAACTCAACAAAACATATTTCCAGGAAAATAAAAATATCGACAAGGGGTCAACGGGAAAAAGTTTGAAAGACTATTGTCTAAACTATTAGTAGAAAAACATTTGCCTATAAGAAGTTACTGAGTTTATATCCATTTATATTGAAACCTGGTAACTATGACTTATTATGACAGCTTATTTCATTTTATGATAATTTTTGTTCGGCTGTGAACAGTATAGCAATTGTTTTCTTCACACGGGGAAAATTCTGTGCTTCTACTTTGGGTAGAACGGTTCCATTAGGTTAATAGTCTGATGTTTATAATTAAAATTGGTAGTTTATTAAGAATGTATAAATAATGATTAATCGCTTAATTTTAAAAACGCTAATTATAACATATCACTCTCTTAAATTGATTCGTCGGAATTGTTGACAGACAATGTGATGTTGTTCGGGGATAATATATTACATTGTTATGTTATTTAATCAGAGATAAGAAACCCGTAGCTGAATAATCTAGAAATAACAAAGCAGTATAATTATCCATTGCTCAATTGTGGCTCTATGCAATTTCTAATTTGACTTCGTAATATACAGGGCTCATTGATTCTTACACAGCCATGGTAAGATTAGGACAGTGCGTTGGTAAGGTCCAGTGTTTATGTTGTTGTATTAAGTCGTCTACTTGTGCCCGTTTGCGTTAGCGCACGTTCACAGACCCAATGTGTTTTCTTAACCTACCCGTTGCCACGAGGGTAGTCAAAATCTCTAAAATTATATCCTCCATGCACAATTTTAAGCAGACAACTTATAGTTTTGGTATTTTGTGTTCCTACAAAACCTATAAACATATAATCTACTAAATATAAAAAATAAATTCATGTATTAGATTAACATTTCCTTTACGGTGCCAAATTATAACGCGCTGCCCGGTGTAGGACTCCGAGTTACCCCATACAAATTCATAACAATATTGCTTTTTAAGCCAAAAATAATAATACTATCTATCAACAGTTATTAATTATGGTTGATTATACTTCAAAATACATCTTAGGGTTATAAAATAATATTAAATATTAATACGTTAGGAGCAAAAATGTTGGCGCAGGTAATCGAGTGTCTGGCACCGTAAGGGGACAGTTAATAGAGGTTTTTTTTTTTATATGTACTCTTAGGTATCATTCCTTGCCACAAATAACGTTTCTTCTCTTTTTGCGCTGGAACAATACCCACAGACGAACATTGCTCGCGCTATTATAGCTGGGTGAGGGGGTAAGGTAATCGGCAGCCAGTCCGCCAGCAGGTACCAAAATGTTCATACATGCCTTAAGATAGTACAACCCCAACCGTTGGCTGGAGCCACGTCCGTCAATGGATGAAGAGGTTTTTTTAAATATAAAATTAACTATATTACGATAATTATTTCATGAAAACATGTTAAATGTATTATTATTAGCCATAAAAATAATTTGTAATAAAATATATGATTAAATGAAAAAAAAAAACATTTGAGTGATAAAATGCGTAGGGTAACTGAGTCATCCTTCATGACAACATACATTTTGTTTTGCATCTTGGCATGCCGACGGTGGGTGCCATATTTTATGTAGTGATGTTTGGCTTAGGCTCGTGCTGCTAATACATCCGAAAAGTAAATGAATCAGAAAAAATATTTATGTGAACTTTATTTCAGATTCGCAACGTACCGGAGGTCTTGAAACAATGACACACACAACTTGATTCACGTTGTGAAGCAGAAGGAAATAAAGAGAGAAAAGAGGAAACGGAATAGAAAGAATTAAAAATATCAGCAGCTTGCAGACCATGGATAATTATAACAAGTCCATAGATAAAATAGACCGTGTTAGATTTTGTCGGCATCACATATAATCGGAACAAGGTAGATTGGTCATGAAGCATTATTAGTATGATTCGGCGTACACACAAGTTGACCCATACTACTACAAATCGCATCTACCCACAGCGAAGCCCCGTCTTTGTTTCTACTGTTATGTGTCGTCGTCAGGAAGTAACAGCTATTTCCATCAAAATGCTCGACCGCGTTGCTCACGTATTCATCGAGGAACATCGGCCGCCGAAACACCGAAACACCAACACATGCAGGTGTATAACGGTCGAGAACTTTCTAGAACTACTCACACTACAACAAAGGCCGTGATTTCATACTAATATCATGTGAACGATTTCTGTCAATCTACTAGAGCACACGCACTTAAATATTCATCGAAAGGATTACACAGTAGCTTTCTCGAACAAAAAGAAGAAGAAGACCTCAGCAAAGCTGGTGTACTATGTAAATGTTAGTACGGAAACTAACCCCGTCCAGTCAACAAGGTCATCATACAGCGTCCCTACATTGCTAAGCATTGTAACCCGATACGGCTCCCTACGTCAATCATGAGGAAGGACGCACGAGAAAGGTTACCAACAATACCAAGATCTTCCTCGGCAAGCGGCCTCGCCATTGAGATCACTCTAGTTTAGGACTCAGTGAAGAGTGGTCACAGACCTCATCAAAGAGCAAGTTGACTCTCGGGTCAGCCGCTGAATACGGCTGGAGCCGTACGTATTCTGGAACCTCAGTACGAGACAGTTCGTATATTATAACTAGTAATAATTACATCGCGTATATCGCCACCAACCAACCATTCTCTGAAGACTGCCGCACCATCATATACGAGAGTCCGCCAGCCAAAGGGCAATCACCGCAGAATGTTCCGCTACACACGTAAGCTCATCGTACTTCGAATAATTTTGCTATCGAGCTGATTAGATTAAAGAAAGATTACTCACAGTATAGTAACCAAATGACATTTACTTGGACTTGTTCATTCGTTGTCTTATTGAATATACTTGTAAACACATAACCTCTTTTATTCCAACTGCTTTTGTAACTTTACATGTTGACCGATTAAGATCTCCCATACCTTAGATTGTCTCTGACATGGTCTACTTACATAATATTCTAAAGGAAAATATTCAGTGGAAGGCTGCTCTTTAGAAACAGGTAAGCCTTAAAGTATGTACACCTGGATGTATCACCACATCTGGGAGAGATAATCAGAACCTGCTAGGGTTTTAGTGGTTGAAACGGTCCTCCTCTTGCCCCATTGCAGTGTCAGTTCAGAGGGCTGACAGGGAAGGATCAAGCCATTTATTGTAACCCTAACACTACCTACTCCACCACTTTGATAGTCCGTACAGTTTGGCACCATTCAATGCCATATTTCCGTTCTTTATTTGTTTCTGTTACCTATTATGGCATCAAAATCTACATATTTTATTCATTTTATAAATTTGCTTTGCCTTGTGTTCGAACATAGATTGATTAAGTTGATCACATATAATTGTAGGTCCTCCATTCCACGGTAATACTGGTGCTGGTTTTGGACGTTATTGAAGTATACAGAATTAATAAAAATGAATACAGCAAAAAAATCAATTCTGGTAAGGGAAGTTTTATTATTGATAATTACATATACATACTAAGATTTTGTTTTTGAACAAAGGTAGATAGACGAAAATATTTTAATAAAGACGATCATTTAGAAGACGAAAGATATTGTTGAATTTCCACCAGCAAAGTTAAACCATTTACTTCGGTCTTAAAATACAATAAGTATTCTTTACTCGTTGTGACCATAAATGTGCAGAACCGGAATTAATGCAATGTAGGTTAAACAAGGGACGCTCAGATGGTTTGACCACATAGACTGGATAAACAAAGAAAGGAATGTAAGTAGAATGTATGACGAGAATGTTAATAGTAGAAGAAGTCGGGGACGCACTAGGAAAATATGGCATGATCAAGTGAGTCAAATAAATGAGTCGGGTCATGTCAAAATTCAGAAGAAAAAAAACAGAATAGTATTTATGAGACGATGTATAAATGTGAATGATGCGAGAGTGTGTGCTGAGACAGAGAGTTGCACGGTGGTCTACCCCCCCTGCCTACTCCCGTGGAACATGACGTGGTAGTTAGATAATTAGTTAGTTTCTTTACTACTTAAACATTTTATAAAAGCGTGAAAATCTCGCATCCTTGCATTAGAAAGCATGCCTTGTCAAGAAAAATGTTGATTGTATTTTTTAAGGGACGCATTTTGTGTTTAGGCAATTACCAACTGTGATTTGCCAAATTGTCTTCGCTATATAGTGAATTAATACATAGACAGTTTAGGGATTAGATATTTCGTTATTCCAGATGCGTCCGAATTATGTTATTGGTATTATAGATTCAATGAGTAATGACTAAAAGTTATGCTCGCTGTAAATAAATGGCAATAAAACAGAAAGATTTTATGTAATGCTCTAATTTTCTAACTCAGATAATTAACGAAATTGCTATAAAGTACATGTGTGGACTATTTAAAACTGAGTGATCTTCGTGTAGGTGTTTGTATAAAATGCCTTCAATTAATCTTTTCTAGATGAACCTTATTCAGACACCTGTTGAAGCTGGTGTCTTGCTTTCAGTTGCTTATTCTCAGAACGCGACGCGACGACGGGTAAACATTTGCGTCGCCGTTTAATGGATTTACAGATTTTCAACCACAACAGTTCAATGACGAACACAAAAAATGAAAACAAACTTCCAACAAAATAAATAAAAAGACTTCCCATGATGTGTTTTAATTGTAAAACAAAAGGAGCTTTCCGATAAATCCGCTGGGACTTGAAACTTGTGTCTGCGTCACTCATCCATTTTTGTACTAGACCAGAATCTGCCAGGGATTTCATTTTGTGGATAAATCTATTAGCAAATGGAAAGTTTTTAGCCATCAACATACTTAATAATCCCCTCATGATTGGTTTCCTAGCAACGTGAACATTATCTAATGACTTATTATGCAAAGACAATTCCACATTCACAAGTTTTTTGTTAAACATTATTGAAAATTTTTCTCCGTTTGATACGTTAAATAATTTTTGGACTATTTGCGTAGGGGCAATGGCAGTGAAACCACTTTGAATATTCTCTTCTAAAAGGGTTTTAAAAATGGCATGACCACCGAAAGGAATGTTTCTTTCGAATATTTCTTTTACCGATTCTGGAGGTGCCTCGTGCAAATCAGAAACGACATATTTAAATAACGATCCTAAATAAATGTTCCTCACTGAAAATGTGAAGGAAAATAATAACAGAGAAAAGCTCCTAAATTTATTTCCTTTAAATTGCACACTCACACTTGATCCCAAAATAATTCCCAATACGTCTAAAGAAGTCATTTTAAAGCGGCTTTTTCTTTTCGACAACTTTGAATTCCTGTAACTGTTAAGAAAATTGAAAACCGTACAAGAAAATATTATTAGCAGCCAAACATCAAATTTAAATGGTTTTAATAATTTCTGTAAATTATCTAAACCTCTGGATGCTGGAAGGATCATCACAAAGTCATATGTTTCGAAGGGAATGACAATAAATTTTTCCACTCGGTCTTCATTTAGCATGATTGATGTAGACACCATAAAGACTTTCTCTTCGAGCGTTCTAAAGCTCACAAGCCTTCCTGGAATGGCCATTATTGGTTTATATTCGATAGTAAAATTAAAGGATTTCTGTAATACTCTCAAAATATTCACTTCAATTCCGGTATATTCTTTATGGTTATCATCTGATTTGTTAACCATGAACAGAGGCTGAGGAGCTGACATTATAATGAAAGTACAATTGCGAAGGTCCACATTTTTTGCATTTCGATCATCTATGAAGATATTTAGCGGTTCATCGCTCGTAATAGATATCCTGACTAATTGAACACCTTCGCAGGAGTCAACGTAAGGTTTGTAGGTAAAAACGTTCATTTCATCTCCGATAGTCATCGCGTCCACAGTCACAATGAAAGTATTCATTAGAAAGAATCTCCAACTGCAATCTGCTACTTCTTGTACACATTTGTGTCCACAGTTTGGATTTAAAATCCAAATTATCACCTTTATGGGATGCTTTTGGTACTGTATACAAGTATTATTCAAAACTTCTAACAATTCTCTTGAATTTCTGGTAACCACAATCAAATTCCTTCCTTGTCTGTTTAACAGAAGACTGTTTTGGTAACACTTTAAAGAAATTTCAATTCGGTTTTTGTGCAAGGAAACTATGAATTGGATTAATTTTGTGGCGATAATCTCCACGTCCTCAATGTGTGGATTGAAGGTGACATTGATGTCTCCTGTCAGATTTATATATTTCAAAACGTCTAAAGTTCCTGACGATATTTTGTTAACAGTGACATCTTCTTCAGGAAGTAACAATGTTTGTACGAGTAATGTTTTACCAAAAGGTATAAAAAATATTATCAGATACATTTTGCTTGTATGCATGAGTAAATGAATATATTTTCACTGATAAATATGGTCACAAGTAGTAAGTTTATTTCAGAACACAAATGTTAAATTATTTTGTCAGTTATGACTTTCAGACCTGATTTTAACGTACTATATGATAAATTACAATTCATTAATCCCCACTATGACATTTACAATACATTTTCATATTGGCTTTCTACGCTTCTAAGTCAAAGAACACACTATACCAAAAACACATCACAAAAGTTAACGTTTATCAGAGAACTTTTGTTGTTGTTGAACTCTCTCTACTAGGAACTCTACAAGTAATTGTGTTGGCTTCATTAAGTTTTTGGTCCTCCATGTACTCTAAGCATTTCATCGGTTTCGTTGCTTTTACGCAAATGCTAAGCTGTAATTCTTTTACAATTGAAAGTCGTAAGAATATCTCATCGGTGTGTACTGTCTGTCTTTCTTCATTGTATGGTATTTCTTGAATGATGGGACGGTACAAGAAATTTTGGCTTTTCATCTTTAAAAACCAATAACAGATTTTCTACCTCACGATGAGACTCCAACTCAAATTATTTCTCTTAACTGTATGGGAGATAGCATTGAGTCCTATTATACATTCCAAACGAACGTTTCAAAAGAAAATAATAATATTGAATTGTTTGGAAATGTTATTTTATTGTTATTTTTAAGAAAGTGGAAGTCAGTTTGCTGATCACGGTTAACCGTAATATCTCATTAGAATCGAAGAAATGTATTATTTTACCTCGATTAACAAATGTTCGGCGTATTGGAAATTGGAAGTAAGTTAAGTACTATTTTTTAAAAAGTTATCTAGACATAACAAATTACTGCATTATGCATAAACTTAAAAACCATTATGCGACAACTTTATTGTGATCACATTTAGAACGATCAACATTAAAATGTTAATCCGGGGAAATTCCTGTGCTTTGACTTAGAGTTAAATGTTTTAAATATTTTATAGTTCCATATCTTATTTCTAATAATTGATTCGTTGTTATCAGGTGATCTGTTTTTATTAATACGAACAAAATTGTCATTAATCTCGCTGCTTCTTCGGTATTGTCAAAATAAGTAATTATCGAAAGGTCATGTAATATCTTGAGTAAATTATTATTTTGCCGTGTATAATAAATGTGTTTTTTTTTATCTTAATCAAATCTTAACAGAATTATAATCTAATTTGGAACGGAACATCAATTGAATTAAATAATGAATGGACTCTGGGTAGTATATGCGAATTGGCAGGGGCGAGTCAGGTATGAATAACGATGGGGTGAATGTTTCCAAATTTAGCATGGATGAAATTAAAAGATCAATTAGATGTATGAAGAATGGTAAGGCTGTTGGTTTCGACAATATCGGTGCTGAATACTTTAAAGGAAATAGCCGTATATTTCTCACATGGTTATGCAAACTTTTTAACCAGTGTTTAGGGGAGGGTTACACTCCATTAGATTGGAGAAGGGTTGTGATCATGCCTCTATACAGAGGTAAAGGGTCACGTATGAAATGTGGAAATCATAGAGCTATTAGCCTGCTAAGTTCAGTTGGTAAGCTTAGTAAGCGTATTGATAGGGTACAAAGGATAACATATGGGATGTGCAAAGTGCATTTGTGAGTGGAAGAGGGTGCATGGATCAGATTTTCTCGTTGCGTATACTCACAGAGAAGTTTCTGGCAAAAAACCAAAAACTTTTCTGTGCTTTTGTAGATCTACAAAAAGCATACGACCGAGTTGACAGGAAAAAGTTATGGAAGGTGTTGTCCAAGTATGGAGTGAATATAAATCTTGTACAGGCAATCGCATCTCTGTACGAAGGTGCATGTGTTAGGGCAAACGCTGGTTTTACGGGCTGGTTTGACATCACAGAAGGTGTTAAGCAATGCTGCGTAATATCACCGTGGTTATTCAATCTATACATGGATAATTGTATGCAAGAATTGAAAGAGGTGGGCCTGGGCGCGAAAATAAAAATGTAGTCTGCAAGTATGTTGCCTGTTGTATGCTGATGATGCGGTGCTGATTGCTAACAGTATAGAAGATCTACAGTCCCTCGTATCTAGGATGAACGAAGTATGTATGAAGATTGAGCTAATGATGAATGTAAATAAATCCAACGTCATGGTGTTTGAAAGAGAGAGTACGAAAACAGTGTGCAATAAAGTTGTGAATGATGAATACTTGAAGCAGGTCGATGAGTTTGTGTTTTTGGGAAGTATGTTTACGAGAGATGGAAAGACTGATAGGGATATTGAAAGAAGGGTGAATGCAGGAAAATCCATTAACGGAGGACTGAACGTGGTTGGCGCAAACAAAAAGTTGTCCAAGGAAGCGAAGCTAGCTTTCCACAATGGAGTGCTGATACCAACCTTGATGTATGGCAGTGAGGCATGGAACTGGCAGAGGAAGGGTGAAAGTAGACTGAATGCTGAAGAAATGAGATCTCTGAGACGAATGTGTGGTAAAATCATGTATGATCGAGTGAAAAATGTTGAGATTCGTAAAAAATGCAAGGCTGATGTAAGCGTAGTGAGCAATATTAAGAAAGGGATGCTTAGATGGTTTGGGCATGTAGAGCGAATGAACGAAGAGAGGAGTGTGAGGAGAATATATGACGCGAATGTGAATGGAAGAAGAAGCCGGGGGCGCCCGAGAAAGACATGGCACGATCAAGTGAATCAAATACTCGAGTCGGGCCATGTCAGAACTCGGAATAACAGAAGAGAATGTATGAGACGTCGTATGAATGTGAATGAAGCAAGACGTGTATGCCAAGATCAAATTGTTTGGCGGTCCTTCCTCTCTGCCTACCCCTGCGGAGAAACGACGTGATGGTTACTTAGTTAGTTAGTTAGTTGCTTCATGTTTTAAAAATATTTTCCCAAAAATTACCTAATCAAATGGGATGGTGATACAAATTCTAGAAAGAAAATGTTTATGCACTAGCAGAAAAATACTTTGTGGGCGGCTTTTAGTTGGGCTTCGCCAAAATTAAGTTTTGGTTACCATTTACAGGGCATCGCCATTTTGTATAACTAACAACTGCCAATGACCAACTGGCATAGAAAGCTTATTAAAAATTTAATGTAAATCAAATTTAATAATGTTATTATTAAGTTCTGCAAGTATTTTAATTTTTTTATTATTGTGACAGCTGTTTTGACGTATATCCACATTGTGACGACTTGTTTATATGATTTTATTTACTCTCACCCCATTCTAATTTGGACGGGTTTTTGAAAATAATTTTTTTAGAATTTTTTTTTTGATTTAGTTAGAAGACTATTAAAATTCTGAATTCTGTGAGGTTTTCACATTTATAAATACTTGTAGAACTTAATAATAACATTTACAGTAAATTTAAAAAAAATAAAAAAAATGGAGTTTTACGAATTAAACACAAAAATAATTAATAATTAATATAGAAAGCTTATTTTGAATAGGTATCTATCAGTGGCATGCTGTCCATAATGACTGAATGCTGTGACTTCCCCAAGAAAAAAACGTGCCATAAAAAATAAATTGAATTATATTTAAAAATTTCAAAAATATTTGTTATATTCAGTTGATCACAACAATCAGTTGTAGATGATTAAAAAATAGCAATTTTGAAATATTCGATACTGAAATTGAAAAACAGCCTACCTTTGGTCATAGAGCAGTGCACGCCACTGGTACGAATAAATAAAAATCTATAAATTATTTGATTACCGCGTTAATACTAACAAGATGGACAATGAGAAGAACACCCTTTACCCTAACATACTCGTACATCTCGTTCATCCATGACAACGTAATGAATAAATTGAAATGACTACAAGAGAAAATGCCTTCTCTCCCAAAACTATGGACTTTTTTATAGGTAGAATAAAAAATGCATCCGTAATTATGAAATCTATTTAAAAATAGTTCAAATAATATTATTCTCTAACCAAAAGATTGCTAAAAAATGTAGTACCTATTTAATATATCAAATTTATTTTATAAGGAAAAAAGTTTAAAAAAAAATAAATTAAAAGTACGCTTTTCACTCTTGAGACCTAGTTGAAATAGAATAATGCTGATACCAAAAGACAGTCAAGGTAAATAACAAAAAACATTATCCATAAATATATTTTTATTAGGAAAAACTTTATATACAATATTATTCGTACACCAATCGATCAGAATTTGTCCTTGTTTTGAACCGTCAACAATCTTTATAAATTACGATGACTGCGCTCGTACTCTGGAACATGAAACATTCAACTGTCAACGAGAAAATACTGGTTCAGAGTGTAATAGTCTAACCCGTTCAAAAAGTTTGTTATTGAGATTGTGGTGGTCTTGGCATAATCTAGTTTTATTTGAAACTGTTTCCTTCACATTTGTATGGTACTGTAATATCTGACGAAATGTTTAAACATATTGTTGTTGGTATTATGTATTATAATAACTCTATGACTAGTTCTATAAGATTGTCTCAGATATAAAAGCTCTGGCTATCACCCATTTGTAAAACGAACGTCAACGAGAATGGTCAATGCAATTCATTTACAAGTGCGTTTCTATTTAACACCACAATACAACCATTACAGGAATGAAACGTACAGTACCTTTTCTGTTCCCAGTTATTATATTAATACACAACTGAAAATTTGAACAACCATGCTTGTTCTATTATAAAGGCCATCACAAAGAGATAAATTTCTTGGTAACATAATGAAGGCACCAATTTTAAGATTTAAAATGTGAATTGGTAAGCCAATGGGATTTATAGAATTTAAAAATTCAACAGGATAATAGGCATTATAATCTAAATCTCCTTCTTCATTATAACGTCGACAGTATCGAGAGAATGAAAAGGCTTCACGTGTACTTCTAATCATTGAAGTACATCCTCATTGATTGCACGACCATTATTATTTTTCGGGATAAATATGGCTCGTTGACTTATCAGCATTTGCATTTTTCTCACAGTATATATATATATATTAAATAACATTTACGTTGGGAATAAGCACCACTGATTTCGAGGTTCCCGCTACAGGAGAGAGTTTTCCATCGAAGTCCAAAGCTATTTAGAAAATATTTTTTCGCTTTCAATAGCTCTTATTGAAATTGAAAATTTTCAAATGGTTCCAAAGTGTACTGTTTTTTATGCAAGCGGGAAATAATTGTACTCTTGCGGCACTTCAGCATACTGGGAGGAGCTGTCAAAGGTCCTCACCCAATACGATAACTTTGTTACCAAAGACAGAATCATTTCCCATGATATCACGTACAGTACGTTCAGTTACTTCTAATACCAGGAGTTATTGCTACTTCATTCAACATTGTAATATCAGCTTTTATTATCTTTTTCGGTTCGTTAACGTCACCTTACATGTTACATTGTTCTGTAAATCGATTGGTAAAAATACACGTTACGTCATCTGGAAGTAAAAGAGCTCTAATACTTGTCCAAGCAGCTAAAAACTTTTATACTTTTTCCTCTTGGGGTGTGAATTAAAGTTTCCTAAAGAAATATTTTACCAGTTCTCCCAGAACCATCAATAAAGAAACACTTAGTATCGTCATTTTCGTCTGAAAAAAACGTTTTCAAAATTATAAGCTTGACGTTATTCGTCGTTGAGTTGGCAGCCATCAGTTCACCGAAATAGTTTAGAGCATTACATTAAACTTCGTTGCTTGCCGAAAATGCATATTTCATCTGGTAAGTCCTGCATTCTGCAAGGCGAATTCTCCTACATAACCATATTATTTGTGTTAAAAGACAAAGCTTAATACCGCTTTCTTCAGCAACATTTAAATGGGAAATATCTTCCGACATGAATTTGTTGAAATCATTCCACAGCTGCAAGGGATCCAAAGGAATACAGTGGATTAAAATTAAAAGAATAGATGAAGAGTTTTAGGCATTAAATTTATTTATTTTATTTACTCACTCAAGGTTCTTAAATTAAAATTTACATTGTTTAAGTACCTACTCGTATTATACAGTGGCATGCAGTCCACACACGCTGAAAAGCTGTGCCTACCTTGCTTTTTCCAGATTACTGAAAAAAAAAGTATTTTTTCCAGAAATTTCTTATTTCATGATATTTCAACCGTAATAAATTGTTTCTGTTTAGCTAGTCCAATTTTTTTATTGGAATTTACTTTGAACACCTTAACACCGTTCATATGTTTCAAATTCTCCAAAATAGAGTGATGCGAATAATACTAAAGCGAAATAGATATTCAAAAGTAGTTAAAATGTTAGAGGAATTAAATTGGATAGCAATGAAACAAATGCTGACATTGAACTTAATGATTTTTATACATAGAAACAACTTAAAATTCTTACAATATTATTTACAAAGTGGATATTTACAGACGTAAAATAAAACCATGTAAGGAAATTAGACTACCGATAAAGAACAAAGCAAATACACAAAAGGGGATGAAATGTTATAATGCTCTGCCGGTCCCAATCAAAATTACACCAATGAATAAATTAAAAATAGATTATAAAAACCACATTAAGTTAAGCATGAAAAAATCCATTAGTTTTGATTAATTTATCATTAGCCATATGTAAAGAACCCAAGAGTATGTAAGTTACAATATTTTGTCACGTGTAATAGTATATTAGCTATTTCGTAATAAATAAAATAAAACAAAAAAAGCTACAGCCTACTCTTGGTCTTCTAGCAATGCACGCCACTGCTAACTTAGCAGTATTTTACAAGAGAGTTAATGATCATAGAGGCTGTAATGGTCTAACCATCATCATTTTCTTTTAATAGAACCCTGGAAAATATTTTTTTTTATATGCATAACTTTCATGCTAGAAAAGCTTAAGGGAGCGACATCTATCGACTTGTGGAGAGTTTGATTACAGTGAATTATAATCCAATAAATTTTGATTCATAAAACTCGTTGCAACATAAAACCACGAGATGGCAGTTGGAAGAAGGCGTTCCCTCTTATAAATAAACATCACAGGATTGGGTCAGATCAACCAAAGCGTTACCAATCAAACGAGCGTTTTACATAAACAACAATTAGTGGTGACAGGACAAAGGAAATATTAATTATTTATGTGAATCGAAAGGGTTCAGATCGACGGCCTATAATGTAAATATTCCACCAGAGGGCGAGCAGGACGAGAGAGGTCGTGAACTTTAAAGAAAACAATGGGTAATGCAGAGATGGATAACCATTGAAAAGTGAAAGCAGAAAGTAAAAAATAATACGCAAAATGTTAATTACAAATAAAAAACTACAAAGTGATGATTTATCTTGCACGGGGAAAGGTGTGTTTGCATTAGAATTTAGACAGAAAGACGTGTCATGTAAGGCTAAGCGGAAAAACAACGAATTAGAGAAAATAATTCAGAGAACAATAGCTTCAACAGATGAAAAAGGGAAGAAACAAGAATTATACAGTATGGAAACTTCGGCAAACTTAAGAGGCGATTTAGGCGGGACTAATGCGAAAAAGGAGTACAATTTTCTAATTTCAGGAACGTAGATAATTACAAGGGAGTAAAACTAGACTGATTTTAGGTGATAAAAGGTATTAATTGAGTAGATTCGGGACATCAGATATTATGAAAATGTAGATGAGAAACGTATCGATCAATTATAAAATTTAAACTGAAGGAATTCAATAGAAATATTGAGATATATGGACTACTACTTTGAATATAGTTCGATACATTTAGGTAAAATTTTGAGGTTGTCAATGACTAATGTAAACAAGGCGACAAGAATTGTGTATTTAAGCGACCAGATGAACATGAAACTGGCGTAATAAAGAGATAAACAAATAATTAAGGTTATACAGGGAAGATAGGAATATTTATTTAAGGAAAAGTAATATAAAATAATGTGTTTTCGATGAACATTGATTTATATCGGTTTTTTGTAAAAGTAAGGGTTATTACCCATAATAAACAATAAGCTAATGTGATATTTAGTTAGAGTGAAATAGAAGAAGGGGGAGTGGCCAGGGAAGAAGTTGACGAACTCATATCCACCAGGGTTGGGGTGGGTAAATCGCAGGTAAAAACATCAATAAATTAATACATAAAATTATTAAAGGTAGTGAAAAATCAATTAAGGATGATATCAATCGACCCGGATGAAAGTATAAGCAGACGATAGGTACATGCAAAAGGTGTAATACAGCTAGACCAGGAAGAAGCAGTGCAACACATTGAAAAATCATTCTGGAAAGGTATATTTATTAACTCAGGCAGGTGAGGTGGGGAAGTAATTATAAAGTGTTTACACCAATATTAGGATCAATTGAAAATTGCACGGAAAGGTGCGTTAATCGAATATTCACATGTTAGATCAGAGAAAAATCATGTTACCACCGGAAAATTCATAAATAAAAAGATATCGCATATCAAGATAACCAGGGACTAAGGGAATTTCTAAAATTGAACGATGTGAAGAAGGCGCTTCTTTAAATAAATTCCAATAGGGGCATAAAGGTTATAATTACGAGATACCCGAGTTCATAGGCGACCAAAGAATAAGCGATAGATAATATTTTCAGAAAAAAAAACATGAATCGAAATTTCCAATTCTATAATAAGGAACAGCAGGGCGATCTAGAGGAATTAACTAAATTCGATCCTGGCCGGAGTGAGGAAAAGTGATAGATTCGGAGGCGGACCAGGTGTTATCTAAATATTTACATTGAAGAATTACATTCGAAATTAGTATTACTTACATATAGGTTTACGAGTTAATAGAGAACATAATTTAATGAAGGTATGGAATGCAGTTAGGGCCTTTTGATTTTAATCTGGATATATAAGAGAATGTAATGGCAGAATAGGGGAGTTAGTCGCGGAATACGTCGGGCGAGGAAATATTTAATTACGTGCTGACCGATTTTAAGTAATTATTTGGATTTTTGGACTTTGAAAATTTCATTTGATTTGATTCTTACAATTAAATAAAGTTTTAAATAAATTCTTTTGAATAGTTGTTGCATTAATTCAATTATAGTTTGATAAATATTGAAGTTTTCTAAAATTCATTATACTTAAGTTGATACTAAAAATTACTTCTGTGAATTAATTAAAATTGGTGGTTTTAAGTGAAATTATAATAAGCGAAAGTGTTTATAAATAAAGTGTTTGAATCGAAGTTTTCTAAAATTCATTATACTTAAGTGAAGTGATATAAAAATAAATAAAGTTTTAAATAAATTCTTTTAAATAGTTGTTGAATTAATTCAATTATAGTTTGATAAATATCGAAGTTTTCTAAAATTCATTATACTTAAGTGAAGTGATATAAAAAAGAGTGACCCAGTGAATAAAATGTTTGTGTTCAAATTAATATTAAAATTTTCTTAAAGACAGTTCGTCTCGAGTTGATACGTCGTCAATTGCGTGCGGAGTGATTAAGAAGTGTTTTTCTGGACTTCGAAAGTTTCATTAGATCTGACATCCTACAATTAAATAAAGTGTTAAAATAAATTCTCTTGTTGATCTAATTCAATAATAGTTTCATAAATAGTGAAATTTCCTAAAAATTAATAATACTTAAATTACGTTGAAGATTCTAAAAGTTGCAATTAAAGTTGATAACAATATATTTGATTTAATTTTCTCAAAACTGTTAGAGCAATGTGATAATAATAATAATTTAATAAATATTGAAAATTTCTAAAATTAATAAAGTTATTTGTTTAAAGATTTTAAAAAATTGCTTCTGTGAAATTAATTAAAATTGTTTAAATGAAATGTGATTTAATTCATATTTTGTGTTGAACTGAATTTATTGCGAGTTGTGACAGGAATTAAATATAATTGCGTTTAAAATAATTTAGTGAAAGTTTAAAAACAGCTGAGTCTTAGTTTCATATAATTCATTTTTAATACCTAGCGTGGGATTAATTTCGTCAAGGAAAAATAATAAAGCTCTAAAATATTACCAAGCGTTCGGTTTACGGATTTAAAACACCACAAAAATTAAATATTGTTTAATAATATCCGGATTGAGAGATCATTAAATTTGAAGAAATAGTACAAATCGGTGGCGCGAACGGAAGTCTATTGCTAAATTAAATCATAAACGAAGGAAGGACGGGCCACCACATCTTTAAAGGTCAGTGGGGGGAGGGCCATCTCAAGGCCTATCTACAAAAACATTGTTTTCAGATGAAAGTTTTAATTTATAAAATAAAACAATAACTTTGTTTTACATCACTTTTATTTATACTTTAGCCGACCGGGTTTCGCTACTACCGTAGCTTCTTCAGGGCAGTATACAAGTTTTAATGCTATGAAACTCAGAAAATGAAACACAATTACGTAATACATATTTTTTAATGAATAAAAATATTGATGCACTACTTAAAACACACATATTACACAAAAAATAAAGATTTTTGATACGTAACTAAAAAAATACGTTAATAAAAAATTTATTTATTTACGGACCAATGTCCAATTAGACAAAATATATAACACCAAATGATATAAACAAGAGCTACAGAAAAATAACATCACATACTCGTACATAATACAAGAATGAAGCAATGACAAAAAGAGGACACAAATATACATTTGAGAGAGCATTCAAGTCAAAGCTTGAATATTTTAGTATTTTTTTTTTTTTTAATTTTTAGTATTTTAAAAAATGAGCGTGATACGCCTTTGTGTCGCAGACGGAATATTCTTTTCTACGTCGATAGATGCAATACGAACTCCAATCAAAATTAATTCATGAAAAGGACCTGTTACTGGTACAACAATAAACTTACAAGTAGTACATGCTGACATATTTACTGTTAGTCATTACTGTAAGGTCGCTCTCTGACGGTCCGGTAGGGAATCGATATAAACTGGGTGCAGCAAAAATTCAGGAAATGGTTCGCGATATTTCCTCCATCGACTCCCTGACGGGTCTGCAGTGATTTGTAGCCGCCAGTAAATTGTTGGTATTACAGATTTCTGTAATCATATTTACCGCCGAATGTTATCGGATTCAAAGTCAAAGTCAAATAATCTCTATGCTATTTATTCCCTCGAACGAAACAAAAAAGAGGAGGTTTTAGGTCCACCCCTACATCGAACGTAACATTCATTATAGGTTATTTATTGCTACCAGGGAAATGTCCGGAGATGATGTCACATTCCGGCAAATGTACCGAGTGTCAAAAAAACACCACCCCAAGAACTGGTCCAGCACGTTACTCCATATATAAGAAGTCCTCCTATTGCATACCAAGCATTATCCGTTGTCCCCTTTAATGCATATGACGGTAATTAAAAGTTATAAAGGCGTGCATATTTCTCAACCTCCATTATTAGCCGAAAATTCATATCCCACTCCATGTTTGAACTCAAAGGATGAATGGTGCGTAAACGATCAAAACGATCGATTGTCCCGCTTGCGGTAACAGAAGTACGTCGCGCCGCTCCCGCTCCCCCCCGGGTCATGGACTAGCGCCCATTGAAATGTATGGCGCAGTGCCCTATCGAACATTTTATCATTATACTCTTACTATATTTTGTTCATGTCTACTTCTTACTTAGTGCTGTAATCTTTTTTATATATTGTTGTGTTTAGTCTTTACATTCACTGTTTAATTATTATACTCCTATAGATACATTTATAATTGGTCTCTTTTGCCAACCATATTTATATCGAACATTATATTAGTAAGACTGTTTACATTCCAATGAATACATAAATAAATAAGTTAACATGGTCATAAACAATGGTCATCATTATCAATATTCATCCCAACATTACAACACACAAGTATGAACTTATTATATACGTCCAATGGGGCTTTTAGATAAAAAAAAATTATGTAAACAGTAGTTATAAAAAAAGTAGGTAAAACTAAAATATTTTAGGAAATTAAATACAAAATAATAAAAATTTAAAATAACAGTGACAAAAAGAGGAAATATTGTAGAACAAAGATTAATAACAAAATTTTGAGAAATAATATAAAATGTTAACAAAAAAAACTAAGTACAAAGCAAGTTTGGCCAATTACAAATATTAAACAAATTATTTTGTCTTTTCATTTAGGTACTGCATGCATGTAAAACAATGTTTTTCTTATTGAGTTTATTATTTTACTCTGTTGTCATACCTTGGACATAGAAAAGAAAATTTAGTAAATTTAATTTTTAAGTGCCACATTTATAAAAAAATACTGGTATTATAATTTTATAAAACGCCTCACAACTTTTCAGTTATCTTTAATATGTCCAAGGTAACACATGTCACCTGGGTAATGTGTAACGTGCACGGTCCGTGTGGAATTCACCGTGTCCAATTCTGGCATTGTAATAGTATTAGTAGGAGAAAATCACGCCTGTTTAATTTCATCTTGTAACCATATTTAGGATGTAATACTATGTATTTAGGGTAGGTACTATAATAATATATGGAAGGTACTTAGAAACGGGTACCTACGTTGATACCCCTGCGGAAATATGACGTGACGTTAGTTAGTTAGTTAGTTAGTTAGTTAGTTAGTTAGTTAGTTAGTTAGTTAGTTAGTTAGTTAGTTAGTTAGTTAGTTATAGTTAGTTAGTTAGTTAGTTAGTTAGTTAGTTAGTTAGTTAGTTAGTTAGTTAGTTAGTTAGTTAGTTAGTTAGTTAGTTAGTTAGTTAGTTAGTTAGTTAGTTAGTTAGTTAGTTAGTTAGTTAGTTAGTTAGTTAGTTAGTTGTTAGTTAGTTAGTTAGTTAGTTAGTTAGTTAGTTGGTTAGTTAGTTAGTTAGTTAGTTAGTTAGTTAGTTAGTTAGTTAGTTAGTTAGTTAGTTAGTTAGTTAGTTAGTTAGTTAGTTAGTTAGTTAGTTAGTTAGTTAGTTAGTTAAGAGTCATCTTTCCGCACTCCAAGTGAACCTTCACAAAACTGCGGTATAGAAATTAAGTTTTTATCATTATTAATTAATTGTAATTATACTCACTGTCGCTGTCAATAAATGGCAATAAAACGGAAAGATTTTATTCATCACCGCGATCATTTTCGAAAACTGATCTATTTTCTAGACTTTCTGATTAACGAAAATGCTATAAAATGCATGTGTGGACTATTTAAACTGAGTGATTATCGTGTAGGTGAGTGTGTAAATTGTCCTTAACAAATCTCTTATCGATGTGTCTTATACAGAAGTATGTTGGAAGCGAGTGTCTTGCTTTCAGTTGTTTATTACCATAACGCAACGCGAAGACGATACACATTTAGACCATTGCCGTTTAAGGGATCTATCAAATTTCAGCCACAGCATTTCAATGACGAATACATTAAATGAAAGTAAACTTCCAACAAAATAAATAAAAAGACTTCCCATGATGTGTTTCAATTGTAAAACAAAGGGAGCTTTCCGAAAAATCCGCTGGGACTTGAAACTTGTGTCTGCGTCACTCGTCCATTTTTGCACTAGCCCAGAATCTGCCAGGGATTTCATTTTGTGGATAAACCTATTAGCATATGGAAAGTTCTTAGCCATCAACATACTTAACAATCCCCTCATGATTGGTTTCCTAACAACGTAACAATGACTTATTATGCAAAGACAATTCTACATTCAAGAGTTTATGGTTAAACATAACTGAAAACCTTTCTCCGTTTGATATGTTAAATAATTTCTCTACTATTTGCGTAGGCGCAATGGGAGTGAAACCACTTTGAATATTCTCAGCTAAAATGATTGTCAAAACAGCATGACCACCAAACGGAATGTTTCTTCCAAATATTTCTTCTATCGATTTAGGAGGTGCCTCGCGCAAATCAGAAACCACGTATTTAAATAACGATCCCAAATAAATGTTCCTCACAGAAAACGTAAAGTAAAACAATATCAAAGAAAAACTTATAAATTTATTTCCTTTAAATTTCGCACTCACACTTGATCCTAAAACAATGCCCCACACGTCTAAAGAAGACATTTTAAAGTGGCCTTTCCCTTTCGACAACTTCGAATTCCTGTAACTGTTGAGAAATTTTAAAATCGTACAAAAAATTATTATTAGTAGCCAAACACCAAATTTAAACGGCTTTAATAATTTCTGTAAGTTATTTAAACCTCTGGGTGCTGGAAGGATCATCACAATGTCGAACGTTTCGAAGGGAATGACAATACATTTTTCTAACGTTCTTCGTTTAAAATGATCGATGTCGACACCATAAACACTTTCTCTTCGAGCGTTCTAAAGCTCACAAGCCTTTCCGGATTGGCAATTATTGGTTTATATTCGATAGTGAAATTAAAGGATTTCTGTAATACTCTCAAAATGCTCACTTCAATCCCGGTATATTCTTTATGGTTATCATCTGATTTGTTGACCATGAACAGAGGCTGGGGATATGACATTACATTGAAGGAGCAATTGCAAAGGTCCACATTATTTGCCTTTCGATCATCTATAAGGCTGTTCAACGGTTCATCGCTCGTAATGGATATTCTGACTAATTGAACGCCTTCGCAGGAGTCCACGTAATGTCTGTAAGTAAAAACGTTGATTTCATCTCCGATAGTCATCGAGTCCACAGACACAATGAAAGTATTCATCAGAAAGAACCTCCAACTGCAGTCTGCGACTTCTTGTACGCATTTATGTCCACAGTTTGGATTTAAAATCCAAATTACCACCTTCGTGGGATGCTTTTGATACTGTTTGCAAATATTATTCAAAACTTCTAACATTTCCTTTGAGTTTCTGATCAACACAATCAAATTCCTTCGTTGTCTGTTTAACAGAAGGCTGTTATTGTAACACTTTAAAGAAATTTCAATTCGGTTTTTGTGCAAGGAAACTATGTATTGGATTAATTTTGTAGCGCTAATCTCCACGTCTTCAAAGCGTGGATCAAATGTGACATTGATGTCTCCCGTCAGATTTACATATTTCAAAATGTCTAAACTCCTTGACGTTATTTTACTAACAATGACATCTTCTTCAGGAAGCGACAATGTTTGTACAAATAATATTTTACCGAACGGTATGAAAATCGTTATCAGATACATTTTGCTTGTATGCATGTACTCGTACATGAATATATTTCCTCTGATAATTAAGATAAATGTAAAACTATTTTGTCAGTTATGACTTTCATATCTGATTTTAACGTACTAGATGCTTATATACATGAGTGCATGAATATACTTTCCCCGGTAAACATGGTCACAAGTGGCAAGTTTATTTCAGAAGACGAATGTTAAATTATTTGGTGAAATATTACTTTTATACTTAATTTTATTTCTTCTTTTTCATTTTTTTCTTTCTAGATAATAAATTACAACTCATTGAGCCGCATTATGACATTTTATCAATAATCATATTGACTTACAAAATTAAAGTGCAAACAATAAAAGAAGCACTTAAATTTGATAACCGAGTTAACCCATTGAACTCTATTTACTAGGAACTCTACTGATAATTGTGTAGGTTTTTTTCTCGATTGTCAAATTGGATGTAAGTGATTAATTATTTATTGTTTCGGAACATTTACAGAGTAGCAACGTCACCATAATTATAAAATTAACATTGCGAAGTGCGTTAGTGTTAATAATATTCACACGGTGTATAGTTTTTTGTTTGGTTAACATTTATCACTTGATAGAGATCCTAAATAATAAAAAGAAATAAGGGAAAAATAATATAAAGCATAATATAACATACTGAAAGAGAAGAAAAAAAAAATGTCTTAACATTTCTAATCACACCATTTACAGAAGAAAAAATAAACGCAAGTTATAGTATTTCTAATAACATCGCTATCTTCCATGACGTGAAAGAAGATGGCTGATTTGATTTTTAAAATATCCGAGGCTGTTTATTATCTTGGCATTATAAAATGCCCTATATATTTGTTAATCCAATAACCGTTGAAACAACTTTTTAAATTTTTTTTTAATATATTTAATTTAAATCAAATTTAATAATGTTATTATTAAGTTCTGCAAGAAAATAAATTGTTTATTATTATCGAAAGCTATATCGGCGTACAAGGCGATTTTCAAACTGTGCTTAGGCCACTACTTATGCAACAATAATAACAGTATTAAATAAAAATAAAATATTGAAGTTCTACGAATTAAACACAACAACAATTAATAACTTTTAGTAACACATTTAAAAACGAAAAAATGTTTATCTGTGGAAATTTGTTTAATAATGTTTAATATATTTTGATGCCTCATTTCTAATAATTGATTCGTTGTAATTAGGTGTTATTTTTATATGAATGTGTTATTATTTATTTTTTATATGAATGTGTTATTTTTATATAATGTGTTATTAATTATATGAACACAATTGTTATTAATCTAGCTGCTTCGCGGGTATTGTCAAAATAAGTCATTATCGGAAGGCGATTTGATATTTTGAGTAAATTATTTTTTGCTATGCATAATACATTTATGTTTTTTTGATTAACGGGGAGAGGGACGTCGGAGAGTTATTATTTATTAATTCAAAATAATGATAGTATTATTACGCTAGTATTATTACTGTAGTTTTATTATTAGTCAACGATATTGTGCGGCTGACTGTGCAGTCAGCAACCATTCGCTGTAGAACTTTTTGAAGCACTGCGGCCATGTCGACCTTCAAATAAATAAATGGTATTTCATTCCAAAGCTTTGTTGAGGAATAGTTGTTACTACCCTTAAATACAGCCGTTCGATGTCTGGGGAGAACAAGTAAATGGTCTCTTTGGGGTGAATTTTATGCGATTTGTTAACGTCATCTTCTTCAGTGATTAAATATTACAATCAGGTTTATAAGCTTAGATGTGTAAATTACTATACCAGCTTACCATTTACTTTGAAAAAAGTTCCTATGAATAAAATGTTGTGATTTACATAAAAACTAAATTAATATGCCTTTTTTACAAACAAGTTAAAAATAAATACCTGTTGCAAATCAGTGTAGTATAAAGAAAACATTATCACAATAAAAAACACATAAATTTGTTGTAGACCACTTTTATTTTATTAAAACTCTACCGGTTTCGGAAGCACCCTTCCTTCATCAGGAGAATATTAAAACTAACTTATGATATAGAATATTGACAAGACATATAAATTTTAGGTGTTGGAGTGGGGGTAAGCAAATGGGTAGGGGTAATTGTAGGATTTCCGGGAAGAACAGAGCGATTTATTGGAAAAATATTAAGAATGGGACTAAAAGATAAGTTAATTTGGTTATTTAAAATACTAGCATTATTTTTCAGGGATTTTCTAATTTCGAGTGCTTCTAAGCAATTGCAATTATTATCATTATCAGTTCCTCACCATAAAGTAACAAGGTTCTTTTTTTTTTTTTTTTACAGTAACTCCACACAGGAGACCAAGGAGGAAATAATTTCCCTCAAGGCCTATATCATCTTTGGGGATGCTGTGTGGAGGATCTTTAGAGGATAGGAAGGAGTGAACTTGGGTCTTGAAGAGACCCATGTTATGGGATGGAGGAAACACAGAGGCCGGCAGATCATTCCACAGCCGAGCTGTTGAACACAAAAACGAGTCGTAGAAGCGACCTGTTCTCATGTGACAAATGTCAACCGTGTGCAAATGTTGGGCGCGCGTTTGGCATGTTTCCCGACTATGCACCGGTGCCGAAGGGATCAATGACGCTAGTTCCTCGGAGCATCTTCCATTAAAATACCGGTAGAACAAGGACAGCATTCCCACCCGACGTCTGTGCTCCAAAGATTGCAACCCATTAATTAAGATAGGCGAATCTATCAAACGGACCGCCCGTTTCTGCACAGAGTCAAGGTTTTTTTTCAGATATTTTGGGACTCCCGACCAGAGGTGGCTGCCAAATTCTACAATGGGGCGCACTTGCGATTTGTACAGGGTCAGCAGTTGTGTACTATTAAAGTATCTGCGGGCTCTGTACAATACGCCCAGCTTCTGAGAGGCTAACTTTACTCGGGTTTCGATGGAGCCCCCATACCTGAGCTGGTCACTTAAGGTTACACCAAGCATATCAATGGAGGGCTTGTTGGGAAGATTGCTTCCATTAAAGGAGACTAGATTGTCATTTCGATCCCTTTTAGACGTAATCAGACATGATTGGGTCTTTGAAACATTAAATTCGACGAGGTTATTCTTACCCCAAGAGGAGACCCTCTCAAGGTAACCGTCCATTCTCTGTTTCAAAGCCCTCCGAGCCGTTGGAGTTTGTGTGCTCTTTGGGGGCTTGTCAAACAAAAAGCAATCATGGACTGTACTGTCATCCGCGTAACAATGGATTGGTGCACATGTCAAGAGGTCATTGATGTGCAACAAAAACAATGTCGGAGATAGAACCGATCCTTGTGGGACGCCAGCATTTATTGAATGCGAGGAAGAGATGAAACCATCAGCAACCGTCTGAATCGATCTCTCCCTCAAAAAGTCGGCAATCCACGTACACAAGGAAACGGGAAGTCCGTAAGAAGGCAGTTTGTTGACAAGTCCTCGGTGCCAAACACGGTCAAAGGCCTTAGAAATGTTCAGTGAGACCGTTTCAATCTCACCATAACGTTCCAGGCACCGTCCCCAAACATGCGTCACATACGCGAGAAGATCACCGCACGAGCGGTTCCGCCGGAATCCGTACTGGCGGTCATTAATGATTTTGTTCTTCTCGAGGTATGTAAGCAGTTTGTCGTTGATCACACGTTCCATCACCTTGGACAGAACTGATGTGATCGCTATGGGGCGGTAGTTGGCCGGGTTGGAGCGGTCACCTTTCTTAGGTATAGGATGAATGACTGCTTTTTTCCAACCAGAGGGCACAGAGCCACATTTCAGGGACATTTTAAAGAGCTTTGTTAAAACTGGAGCGATTTCTGCAGCACACCTCTGCAATACCAGGGCAGGTATTCCGTCAGGCCCACTAGCTTTATTAACATTGAGCCCCCGTAAGACAAGGAGTACATCCCGATGCCGTATCGTCAGCTTTTTCATATAGAAGCCGCAGTGAGGAACCGACGGCGGGATGGCACCCCGGTCGTCGAGGGCCGAGTTTTCTGCAAACATTTTCCCTAAAAGGTTGGCCTTTTCGGTAGCAGTGTTTGCTAGTGAACCGTCAGGTCTGGTAAGAGGCGGCAGACTGGATTTGCAGAAATTGCGACCTATGGAGCCCGCTAGCGACCAGAACGCCCTGCTGCCATGCGGGCAGGCAGCTAGCTTTTTACTGATCTGTAGGTCGTGCTCAAATTTTGACCTATTGATGATTCTCTTACTGTCCTTTGCCAATTTGTTATATGCTGATCTGTTTTCTGACGTTCGAGATGTGTTGTAGGCTCGGTAAGCCGCGTTTTTTCGTCGAACTGCTTCGGAGCATTGTCGACTGAACCACGGCTTTGAACCTACGCCAGTTTCTTTAATTCTTGTGTTTGGTGGAGGAATTTCGCTCGAATAATAAAACCACATATACCATACAATGAAATAATGTTTAATTTTTACAACATAGCAGAGAAAAATACGAAGCAGTTATATAAAATTAGTAACAGAAAAAATACTGATAATTAAAGAAAACACGAGGTTTTTGGAAAACGGAAAAAAAAAATTATTATAACACCATAGGACTGTTACAGTAGTTTGGGGTTATTATAATGAAATATTTTTTATAATTTCTTCAAATGATTGATAACTTTGTGGCATCATTATTAATTATATAATTGAAAATACACTTTGTATATACCACTTTACTTAAAATATAAAAATATTTCTACATGTTTTAATATACTTGAAATTATTTTTTAGTATTCATTTATTCCTGAAGATGATAGCATTGCTATCGAAACATATAGAAATATTTATATATTTTAAGTAAAGTGGTATATACAAAGTGTATTTTCAATTATATAAATACTTTTTAATACTGAAATTAATAAAAAATGTTTTTTTCTTAGTTACGTATTAACATCACATACTTAAGTTTGCAGTCGGTGGCTTTGCTGGTGTCGATTTTGTGGATATACGACTAAAAAGTGGTTGGTGGAAGTCGGGAATGCCAGAGGAAGCCATGGCAGGTCATGCGAATCATTTACTTGAGTCAGGTCATTTATGACTCTCAATAAAATAAAATAATCTATTAAATGATGTATAAAAATTGATGAAGCAAGGAATGTGTCGTTGTCAAGACAAAGTTGTGTGGTAGATCATCCTCTTTGCCTTCCCCTTCCGAAGAAACGGCGGGATGGTTAGTTAGTTAGTTTATTTAATACTTACACTTTTTATAAAAGCTTAGAAATTCTGAAACCTTGCGTTATAAATCATGCCTCATCAAGCAAAAGGTTTACTTGTGTTGCGTTTAGGCGATTATAAACTGTGATTTGTCAAATTGTTTTTGCGATATGGTGAATTAAGCCATACACAGTTGAGGTTACCCACCACTTTCCCACCCCGTTATAAGTAACTTATGGTTACTCCTTTAGGGTGCACGTCAAGGACTCTAATTTTTTTAGTTCAACGAAGCTGAGGTCATAAATGATTCTAAACCCTCAAGCGTCCCAGCATAGCATTAGCTTAGAAGGAGGTTAGTAAAATACCACAGCCTAGAATGGTTAGTACATACATACGGTCGACAAAGGTGGCTCTAGTAAGTATGGTGACTCTACTCCACTCGTCCGTAGTCCGTACAGACATACACAGTTTAGGAATTAGATATTTCAGAAGCACTCGTATTATGTTAATGGTATTTTTGATTCAATGACTAAAAGTTATGCTCGCCGTCAATAAATTTTAAAAGATTTTATTAACTACCGCAATTATTTTTGGAAAGACATCCATTTTCTAACTCATTGCTATAAAACACACGTGTGTATTATTCAATATTGGGTGATCTTCGTATAGGTGTTTGTATAAATTGTACTTAATTAATTTCTTCTAGATATGCCTTAGCCAGATAAATGTTGGAAGTTAGTGTTTTGCTTTCAGTTGCCTATTCGCAGAACGCGACCCTACGCGGAAAAAACATTTGCGACGCTGTTTGAGGGATTTTTCTACTTTCAGCCACAACAGTTCAATGACGAACACAATAAACGAAAATAAACTTCCAACAAAATAAACAGAAATACTTCCCATGATGTGCTTCAATTGCAAAACAAAGGGTGCTTTCCTGTAAATCCTCTGGGACTTGAAAATTGTGTCTGCGTCACTCATCCATTTTTGAACTAGACCAGAATCTGCCAGGGATTTCATTTTGTGGATAAATCTATTAGCAAATGGAAAGTTCTTAGCCATCAACATACTTAACAATCCCCTCATGATTGGTTTCCTAGCAACATGCACATTATCTAATGACTTATTATGCAAAGACAATTCTACATTCAAGAGCTTATGGTTAAACATAACTGAAAATCTTTCTCCGTTTGATATGTTAAACAATTTCTTGACTATTTGCGTAGGGGCAATTGCAGTGAAACCACTTTGAACGTTCTCATCTAAAATTGATTTAAAAATAGCATGACCACCGAAAGGAATGTTTCTTTCGAAAATGTCGTTTATCGATTCTGGAGGTGCCTCGCGCAAATCAGAAACGACGTATTTAAATAACGATCCCAAATAAATGTTCCTCACAGAAAACGTAAAGTAAAACAATATCAAAGAAAAACTTCTAAATTTATTTCCTTTAAATTTCGCACTCACACTTGATCCTAAAATAATGCCCCACACGTCTAAAGAAGACATTTTAAAGTGGCTTTTCCCTTTCGACAACTTTGAATTCCTGTAGCTGTTGAGAAAATTGAAAATCGTACAAAAAATTATTATTAGTAGCCAAACACCAAATTTAAACGGCTTTAATAATTTCTGTAAGTTATTTAAACCTCTGGATGCTGGAAGGATCATCACAATGTCGAACGTTTCGAAGGGAATGACAATAAATTTTTCTAAACGTTCTTCGTTTAAAATGATCGATGACGACACCATAAAGACTTTCTCTTCGAGCGTTCTAAAGCTAACAATCCTTCCCGGAATGGACGTGATTGGTTTATATTCGATAGTGAAATTAAAGGATTTCTCTAATATTTTCAAAATGTTAACCTCAATCCCGGTATATTTTTTATGGTTATCATCTGATTTATTAACCATGAACAGAGGCTGGGGATATGACATTATATTGAAGGTGCAATTGCGAAGGTCCACATTATTTGCCTTTCGATCATCTATAAAGCTGTTCAACGGTTCATCGCTCGTAATGGATATTCTGACTAATTGAACACCTTCGCAGGAGTCCACGTAAGGTTTGTAAGTAAAAACGTCGATTTCATCTCCGATAGTCATCGGGTCCACAGTTACAATGAAAGTATTCATCAGAAAGAACCTCCAACTGCAATCTGCTACTTCTTGAACACATTTTTGTCCACAGTTTGGATTTAAAATCCAAATTATCACCTTTATGGGATGCTTTTGGTACTGCATACAAGTATTATTCAAAACTTCCAACAGTTGCTTTGAGTTTCTGGTCACTACAATCAAATTCCTTCCTTGTCTGTTTAGCAGAAGGCTGTTATTGTAACACTTTAAAGAAATTTCAATTCGATTTTTGTTCAAGGAAACTATGTATTGGATTAATTTTGTAGCGATAATCTCCACGTCTTTAATGCGTGGATCAAAGACTACATTGATGTCTCCCGTCACATTTACATATTTTAAAATGTCTAGAGTCCTTGACGATATTTTATTAATAATGACATCTTCTTCAGGAAGTGACAATGTTTGTACAAGTGATATTTTACCGAACGGTATAAAAATCATTATCACACACATTTCGCTTATATACATGAGTGCATTAATATATTTTCCCTGGTTAATGGTCACAAGTCGCAAGCTTATTTCAGAAGACAAATGTTAAATTGCTTCGCCAGTTCTGACTTCAATATTTGTTTTTTGTCCTTCTTTCCATTTTTTACCTACTAGCTAATAAATTACATTTCATCGATCAGCGCCGTGACATTAATTTATTAATATTCGTATTGACTTTCTTCAAGTTGACGCTTTAAGGAATGTTTTTTTTTTAAATGCGAATTACAAAATTTTATTTAAGTTTATTAAATAGAAAACTTTTACTGTTGTTGTTAAAATAAATTTAAATTGTTTAGGTTCTGCTATAATAATAAGTCTCTATTCTCATTGTAACAAAATTGTACTACTTTATTGTATCTCTCCACCTGTTCGATACTTGTTTTTAAATGTAATGTAATTGATATTGTGTAATTGGAGTCTGTATCACTATAGCACTGTGCTACTGTTTTACATATGTTTTAGATATCTTTTGCCAACTTGTGTACATTGATTGCAACGTGCAACGTTTGAATGATTTTTTTTTTTTATCTATTACCGTTTTATACAAAACAATTTAAGTAAACTCCCACTGACAAGCTACTTGCAGGAGCTTAGCGGGTGTAAGTTTCCATTGAATGAAAAAATAATTAAAAAAAAAAAAAGAAGATATTATTTGTTGAACTCCATTTACTGGGAACTCTACTAGTAATTGTATTTATTATCGGCTACATTAAACTTTAGGCGTCTGTATATTTTAAACATTTCCCCAGCTGGTTAGTTTCTTTCTGACTCTTAACCGTTATGCAAAGATGCCATTCCTGTACAGTCGCAAGTTGCAGGAACATCTCATCTTGACGGCCTCCATGGTCGAGGGGTGAGGCTCTCGACTACGAATCCGAAGGTCGCGGGTTCAAATCCCGGCGTGCTCAAGTAAATTTTATTTAATTAATTTGTGCTGTTTCACAATTAATTCAGTAAAAATTACATATAGTATATTTGCACACGTTCCGGAGTGGAAGATACTCTCAGTATCGCCCTGGTGAAAGACCAGAAGATTCAGAATTGTAACGTTGCTTGAAATGGATTTTAGCCGTTTTTGGTGACCAGATATGAATAGCCAGATATTTCCCAACCTTCCTCTTCTTCTTCTCCTTCCCCTCCCCAATACCTAAAGTCTCACAACATTCCCCAATTGCTGATGCCATAGTCTCACTGGCTCCAGACCGTTGGAAGCAGTTGGGACTCTTGTGTGGTATTCATATTAAAAAAAAAATATTCAGTGGGTGGTGTTTATCTATCTTAACAGTCGTTCTTGAACGAATGGACCATACGAAAAATTACGGCTTTTCGTGTTTCAAATTCAATGACAGGTTTTCTATTATGGGTTATTTTTGCTCTAAACTCTATAGAAGTTAGGATTGCTATTTCTGTCACAAAATGTGGAAGTGAAAAGTCCTTATATGCACTCCAAACGTGCGTTTTAGGAAAAATAAATAAGTCGATTGTTTGGAAATGCTGAGGTAACATATCTTGGTGTTTTTGTGAATGTCGCTCAGTTTGCTATAGTAACATCACAAAATTAGGTAGGTATTGGTTTTTTGCAATTTAAAGCGGTTCAGTGTATTGGAAGTAAGTTAAATACTGTCATATAATTAGCTATCTCAACAATATAAAATATTGTCTTATGTATAAACCTAATAACCATTTTGTGACAACTTCATTTTGATCACATTTAGTACGTTCTACGTAAACATGTTAATCTGAGGAAATTTCTGTGCGTTCACCTAGAGCAAACTATGTTACTATTCACATATGGTATAATCTCTTTATGATATCATTTTCAATTAAATGATTAAAAGTTATTTTTTATAAAAGACCATTTAATAAATAAATATCAACATGTTTCGAAACCAATGGTTCGCTGGTCAGGATACAATGTATACAAAAAATAAAAATAATGACACAAGCACGAGCAAATTATAAACATAAACAAAAGTTAACAATCAGTAATGAGGTAAGGTAAATAATTGAGTATTAGTATCGTAAAAATTATTACATAAAATTAAAAAAAAAAAAAACTTATAAAACACTAAAAATTATGGTTATATTAGAAAATTGAAATTCAAACAAAATAAAAGAACAATCACGGCATATTTATTTATTTTTTTTCTAAGTATAGGTTTTAATGTGAAAATAAATTTAAGAGTTGACTATGTAATTTTTTTGTTTTATTTAAATGGATATTAAAAAATAAAAAAAAACTTCTGAAATGCTTAACTCCAGAGTTAAGGAACACCTTAGGTGTCAGAATTTGCTCAACATATATTGGAAAAAAAATTTAATTTAACATAAATTGGCCTTAAATTTTAACATACATATTTAATTACTCGTTTACATTTAGATCAAATCGATTTTTTTTAAAAACTAGAATATTTGTTAACGGCCAATTAAATGTTATTAATAACCAAATATACTAATTAAAAAAAAAAACGTATGTTAAATTTATTTTGACATTATTATTTGTAGTTACAATATTTTTCTTTGTGCTGTGGTTGTTTCTGGATTTTATTTAAATTTCCAATTTCAAATATAAATTCATATTATACTCAAATAAATACAAGCTCCAATAAAAATAAAAATACTAACCATAAAGTTGTAGAAAAAGTCAACAGATGTCCCGAAACAAATAAAAATCGGATAGGTGTAATATCCAAGACACTATCTAGAATGCAAATAAATTCGGGTAGTATCTTGCAGTCGATATAGAAAGATAGGAGCCAAAAAGATATGTGAATTATTAGAAGATAATATAAATAGTTCTTAAATTGTTAAAAAATGATGGAAAGCATGGTGGCGCTAGCTCAATTTTTAGAACGCTGGTCCCGGATAGACCGAGAGGTCCTGGGTTCGAGACCCAGATACGAAGGATACCTTTTTATTTTTCAGTGTCTTTTCTATTTCGTATTTCATTTTAGATTTGTTAATATTGTTTTCAATGATTAAAAAAAAATTACAATGAGGTTTATAAGCTTCAAAAAGTTATTCCTTTAAAAAGAAATAAATAACACAGGTCTGCAAGTAAAAAAAAACTGCAATGGCTTTCAACTTGGTAAAAACGAAAAAAATACCAAAAAAATTCCATCTCGTCAATTTTTTTTTGTTGTACTCAAGTTTTGTTCGTATTTAGCGTAAAATTCTTAGTTAACTTATAACTTAGTATTATTTTTATTTTATTTTAAAAAGTGGCCTTAAAACGAAAACTTCTCACATTAATTCTATCAATTATAGCTGCACTTGGCAATAAATAAATAAATAAAAAGTTAATGGTTGAAGAGAGCAGTGGTAGGGGGAGGAGGGGAAAGTAGTTTTAACGTTTGAAGGAGGGTCGCACGATCGTGTAGAAACAGGTTAAAAGCAGATATTGAGTAATATTACTTGTGAGGTTGAGCATGTTTCGACATGTTATCTGGGATACTTGGAGGAAATATAAACAACCTGCTGTTAGATTACATCATGTTTCAACAAGCTAAATATGTTCAGTATCTCGCTGGCTATCTAATGCCACACCCATTTTATATCCAGCATTCGAACGCTGATGTGCTTGTATTTTTATTTCTAGAATATGGCTCGCAATTGTGTAATTTCTCCCGACAGCTTCTGTTATGTCTGTGGTGAATACACAGTGAAAAGTCAAAAAAAGAAACATAAAAGAGTTTATGAAGAAAGTTTATTTTGCGTATTTCAAATTGAAACTTGAAGATTAGTATCGCACCGCATATAGTACGTATATATAGCGATATAGTACCGCATTAGGTATGCAGAAGATACGAGGAAGGTCTTCGTTTTATATATACTCGTATATATATCTATTTTTTAATGTTATCAATGATTTGGAATTTAAGGGGCCTAGTTTAATTATACCATTAATTTTATGTTCTGAAATCTTAAAGGATATTCATAAAGGTCACTTACGTATGTCAAAATGAAAAAGTCTCGTCGGGAATATGATTTTTTGGCCGAATATTAACTCTGATATTCAAAATATTGTCGACCATTGTCAGATTTGTACTAAATTTATTATTTTGAATGCCGTTTCTTTGATAATTTTTTCGGACACACCAAGTTTTCTGAAATTTGTAAAAGACATTACATTTATATTGGCACCAGTCTAAATTATAACATTACTTTTCTAGCCCTTCAATTTCCCATTAAAACCAAATTTCGAATAATGACCAATCTTGAGGCAATTAAAGCACTCAGCTAATGGCGCTGGGCAGTTTGTGCGCTGAATTTGTCCACATTTGATACAAACTCTGCTTGGGCTTCCGGATTGACTTCTAGAATGACTTCTGGATTGACTTCTAAGACCTTGACTTCTGGCTGATAATGAAAATGAAGAAGCGCTTCCTTGAACACGTTGTATATTATTCTCCTCGATACTTCCGGTGTTTTCCCTCGATACAACAATCGCTTTTGACAAACTAATCGCCTTTTTAAAGATGGTTCCTGCAAAAACTTTTCCTTCAGATAATACTAATTTCGGTTAAGGTTACATATAAATATGTCTCTTATTAAAGATGACTGGTGATTCCCGAACTCGCAAGTTTGACTCAGATTTTGTAGTGTGACAATAAATTCTTCTACCGATTCCAAATATATAACTTTTATTGTGCATTTATAAAAGTAGAATTTATAAATCGTTTTTTAAAAGTGCATAAAAAATCATCTCATCATTGGTACCATTGCATTTAGAACATCTTCTGAACGTTATGTATTGAAATATGTGTTTTTTTTTTAGTTTTTGCAAAATTTATACATAATTTAAGCTCTATAATTGTTGTTCAATATAAAAAAAAACCTATTAATAATGAAAGAAATTGGAGTATTCATTGCAATCCAATTATCAATATGCTCATACTATTATTAGTCCTTAGTCCTTATTATTAGTCCTATAGTTGAGTGTCTAAAAATGTACATAATTTTATTACTTATGTTCAGTTTTTTTTTTTTTTTTTATATGAATACCTCACAATAATCCCAACTGCTCCCAACCGTCTGGAGCCAGTGAGACTATGGCATTCCCAATTGGGGAATGTTGTGAGGCTGAAGGTATTGGGGAGGGGAAGGAGAAGGGGAAGAGGAAGGTGGGGAATACCTGGCTATTCAGATCTGGTCACCAAACACGGCTAAAAGCCATTTCAAGCAACGTTTCAATTCTGAATGGTGGTCTTTCACCAGGGCGATACTGAGAGTATCTTCCACTCTGGAACGTGCGCAAATATACTATATATTATTTTTAAATGAATTAGTTGTGAAACAACACAAATTAGTTATAGTTTGCTATGAATAAAATATAAAATTATGTACGGTAAAGCTCATCCTTGTTTTGACATTTGACATTCTAACCTTAAAACTCATCAAAGTTATTTTAAGTTTGAACGTCATTAGTGTTTTATAATAATTTGGATTATTTTAAATAATTGATTATTCGATAATACTCAATTATTCACCCTATTTATATAATTTATCATTTTTTAGTTTTTTTTTTAATATTATTTGTATCCCGACGAGGCACTCATTTCGAAATATGTTGCTATTTATTTATTAAACAGTGGTTTGTGTGAAAAATGATTTAATTATATTTATAGTCATTTGTTCTTCTTTTTTTAATATGAAAACATTTATTATTAATCTTGCTGCTTTCTTGGTATTGTCAAAATGTTTTTTTTTACTTCGTATAATAAATAGTTGTTTGATTGACAAGAGATCTAATTCAATTTCTAACGGTACATCAAATGAGTTTAAATATTATTTAAAAATTCATGGCGTGTTGAATTTATACAGAATTAAATTTCGCTCGAACATCCGCGTGACGTCAGAAACTGCCGATCCAAAGATGCCAACCAAACAGGGCGTTTTGTTGAGATGGTATTTTATTCATTTTTAAATAACGAATTAAAAATTGTACATACAATAATTACATTATGTAATATAAAACTAATGTACCTACGTATTCAGAATCAGCGTAATTTTTGTAAGCCATATTCGTTTATCGCTTATCTTCCTTATTACAGTTAAATAATAATAAAAATATTGCAAGATCATTTTTATATTTGAATTGATGCAAAATGTACATTAAATTTATTAGAGACAAGGTACTTATTTATTCCTTAGGCGCGGGTCGATGAAATCTGGTTGAAAGTAGAACTGGTGTCCTAGCTTCAGCTGCTTCTTCCTGTGGCGGACACGATAATGAATTCGCCACCATTCAATCAACCTATTTATCCTCAGCCTTAGTAATTCAATGATGAACACAATAATACCGCTAGCACTTCCAACAAAAAGAATAATAAGGCTTCCCTTAATGTGCTTCATTTGCAATACAATGGGATCGTTCCGGTACAATTGCTTGGTTCTAATAAATTGCTTTTCTGCATCACTCATCCATTTAGACATTAGACCAGAATCAGTAAGGGCTTTTATTTTTTTAGTAATTCTATTGGCATAAGGAAAGTTCTTAGCCATCATCATGGTCAACAATCCCTTTACAACTGGCTTCTTAGCAACGTACAGATCATTCATTGTTTTATTTAGCATGGCCAGGTTTACGCTCAATGTCTTTAGGTTAAACATCATGGCGAACATTTCTCCATTCGTTACGTTTAAAATTTTCTCTTCGATCTTATTTATATCAAGGGAAATATAATCTTTTCGCATAGCTTCATCAATAATATTTTTCAAAACGTAACTACCACCGTACGAAATATTTTTAACAATTATTTCTTCTAATGAATCAGCAAGTACCTCACGCAAATCAGAAACGACGAATTTAAACAATGCTCCCAGGTAAAGATTCCTTACGTAGAATGTAAAGAAAATAAATAACAAAGAAAAACTTTTAAATCTACTTCCTTTAAATTTGACCGTCACAGGTGATCCTAATATTACACCGAATACGTCTAATGAAGTCACCTTATTAAAATGATTGTTCCTTTTAGAATACTTGATGTTTATGTAGTAGAAAATAAAGGTGACTATGGAACAAGCCATTAATATAATACACCACAAATTATATTTAAACGGTTTCAATAATTTCTCTAAGTTATCTAAACCTTTTGGCGTAGGAAGGAACATCACATAGTCAAATGTTTCATAGGGGATGATAGTTAGTTTCTTCATACGTTCTTCGGTTATCAAGAGCGGCGACGACACGAGAAATAGTTTATCTTCGAACGGCATTAAGGAGAATAATTTTCCTGGTTCTAGACGAGCTGGTGGAAACATAGTTGTAAAATTAAAAGATTTCTCCAAAACCCCCAAAATAAGCACCTCGATTCCGATGTATACTTTGTGGTTTTTATGTGTTTTGATGATCATAAATGGGGGCTGGCCAAATGACATTACGTTCAAGGAACAATTGAGAAAGTCCACAAGTTTTGTCTTCCGATTATCTATAATGAAGTGTGATGGCTCATCATTTTCCATGGATATTCTGCGAATTTGTATATCTTCACAAGAGTCGATATAAGGTCTGTATGTAAACACGTTGAATTCATCTCCTATAGTCGTCGCGTCCACAGTCACAATGAAAGTATTCATCAGATAGAATCTCCAACTACACTCTGCTACTTCCTGGACACATCTACGGCCGCAGTTTGGGTTTAATACCACAACGACCACCGTTTTAGGATGCTTTTGATACTGCATACAAGTTGCATTCAGAACATCAAACATATCTTTTGAATTTCTGGTCACTACGACTAAATTCCTCCCTTGCCTGTTTAGTACAACTCCATCATCATAGCACTTCAATGAAACCTCAATTCGATTTTGTTGCATTGACGCTAAATTTTTAACTAATTTATTAGCAGCAGTCCTAACATTTCCAATATTCGGATTAAAAACAACGTTAATATCTCCTGTCACGTTTATGTAATTGAACACATCTAACGTCGCTGATGCTATTTTATCGATAACAAGATCTTCTTCGGGAAATGATATTGATTGGGTCATCGATATAATACTAAAAAGTATATACACCGTCGTCAGATACGTTCTTCTTACAATTGTATACATTTTGTCTCAACAAACTTTATTTGTAACAAACATATTTCCGAAATCAAATGAAAACAAGCGCTTTGTATTACACCGAACGAAGCATGATTTTCAAAGCATATATGAATCACCGCACGTTAACCTTTTATGGATTGTCCATTTTTACTTTCTCTTGTTTCAATGTACGGGGATAAAACATTTGATTAAAATAATAACGTTTTATAATAGTCCAATGACAATTCATTCAAATTCACTTTTATAATACAAGACAGGAGTCTTCCGTACATCGCTGTGGATGATTGAATGAATTTTTGTATTTGCTTTCGTAAAGTTCATGATCAACTCAATTATGTTACACAATAATTTATCGAACTTCATTGACCGCCGATTTCAGGTCTTTGTATAAAACAGGAAGTAAGCCAATTTTTTTCGTATATACATCGAATACATTTACATTGTCATTCTTCTCCTTGGTGACTACTTTGTCACTTTGTATGACCATTAGATCAGTATGAAAAATGTTGAAACGGGGAAATTTTTGTACTTCCCCAAAAGACTACGTTGATTTGATTATGTTTCTAGTGTGAAATATAAATAATATGTATATGTTTTTGTAATATTTTACATTAACCTTCTAACATTAATCTTAAACTGATTCGTTGGATTTGTCGAAAAGGGTGGTATTGACAGCTCATACGATAAGATTTTTTACATATATTTAGATGATTAATATGAGTTAATTAAAGCAGTAAAAGAAATATTGAAATTTCAACCGGTTGGAATAATATACACATTGATTAAATTGTTATTACAGGTGGAGTCATGCTCGTTTTTATTATTATTTTTAAATCGGGTGATGCAAATGGTTGGTTGAAATAGTTCAAAGAGTGATATAAACAAATCCGTAGTTAGACAGGATTTTTTAAACTTTCATCTGAAGATAATTCCGGATTCTAGAACTTTCATCATTAGGAGACATTTTCAATGAAGATGTTTATTTTAAGTAGAATAGAAATGCGGAAACAAATGGAAAACTGTATGAATCAGGTTGGGAGAAACTGAAGATGTTCATAACTGGTCAATAATTGCATATAAAACAAATACTTGATTGAAGAAGTGAATATTAAACATAATCATTTCATCTGATGATATCTAACTAACTAACTAACCATAGTAGGAGTAGGCAGAGAGGACGAACCGCCAAATAACTCAATCTTGTAATGGTCTAACCATCATCATTTTCTTTTAAAGGAACCCTGGAAAATATTTTTTTTTATATGCATAACTTTCATGCTAGAAAAGCTTAAGGGAGCGACATCTATCGACTTGTGGAGAGTCTGATTACAGTGAATTATAATCCAATATTTTTGATTCATAAAACTCGTTGCAACATAAAACCACGAGATGGCAGTGAGAAGAAGGCGTTCCCTCTTATAAATAAACATCACAGGATTGGGTGAAATCAACGAAAAAGTTACCAATCAAACGAGCGTTTTACATAAACAACAATTAGTGGTGACAGGACAAAGGAAATATTAATTATTTATGTGAATCGAAAGGGTTCAGATCAACGGCCTATAATGTAAACATTTCACTAGCGGTCGAACAGGACGAGAAGAGGTCGTGAACTTTAAAGGAAACAATGGGAAATGCAGAGATGAATAACCATTGAAAATGGAAGTAGGAAGTAAAAATAATACGCAAAATGTTAATTACAAATAAAAAAACTACAAAGTGAGGATTTATCTTGCACGGGGAAAGGTGTGTTTGCATTAGAATTTAGACAGAGAGGCGTGTCATGTAAGGTTAAGCGGAAAAACAACGAATTAGAGAAAATAATTCAGAGAACAATAGCTTCAACAGATGAAAAAGGGAAGAAACAAGAATTATACAGTATGGAAACTTCGGCAAACTTAAGAGGCGATTTAGGCGAGACTAATGTGAAATGGGAGTACAATTTTCTAATTTCAGGAACGTAGATAATTACAAGGGAGTGAAACTAGGCTGATTTTAGGTGATAAAAGGTATTAATTGAGTAGATTCAGGACATCAGATATTATGAAAATGTAGATGAGAAATGTATCAATCAATTATAAAATTTAAACTGAAGGAATTCAATAGAAATATTGAGATATATGGACTACTACTTTGAATATAGTTCGATACATTTAGGTAAAATTTTGAGGTTGTCAATGACTAATGTAAACAAGGCGACAAGAATTGTTTATTTAAGCGACCAGATGAACATGAAACTCAGGTGATAAAGAGACAAACAAACAATTAAGTTTATACAGGGAAGATAGGAATATTTATTTAAGGAAAAGTAATAAAAAATAATGGATTTTCGATTAACTCTGATTTATATCGGTTTTTTAGAAAAGTAATGGTTATTACCCATGATAAATGAGTAAGCTAATGTGATATTGAGTTAGAGTGGAATGGAGAAAGGGGAGTGGCCAGGAAAGAAGTGAACGAACTCATATCTACCAGGTTTGGGGTAGGTAAATCACAGGTAAAAACGCCTATAAATTAATACATAAAATTATTAAAGATAGTGAAAAATCAATTAAGGATGATATCAAACGACCCGGATGAAAGTATAAGCAGACGGCAGGTACATGCAAAATGTGTAATACAGCTAGATCAGGAAGAAGCAGTGCAACACATTGAAAAATCATTCTGGAAAGGTATATTTATTAACTCAGGCAGGTGAGGTGGGGAAGAAATTATAAAGTGTTTACACCAATATTAGGATCAATTGAGAATTGCACGAAAATATGCGTTAATCGAATATTCACATGTTAGATCAGAGAAAAACCATGTTACCATCGGAAAATTCATAAATAAAAAGATATCGCATATCAAGATAACCAGGGACTAAGGGAATTTCTAAAATTGAACGATGTGAAGAAGGCGCTTCTTTAAATAAAATTCAATAATGACATGGTGGCTATAAATGCGAGATACCCGAGTTCATAGGCGACCAAAGAATAAGCGATAGATAATATTTTCAGAAAAAAAAAACATGAATCGAAATTTCCAATTCTATAATAAGGAACAGCAGGGCGATCTAGAGGAATGAACTAAATTCGATCCTGGCCGGAGTGAGGAAAAGTGATGGATTCAGAGGCGGGCCAGATTTTATCTAAATATTTACATTGAAGAATTACATTCGAAATTAGTGTTACTTACATATAGGTTTACGAGTTGGTAAAGAACATAATGTAATGTAGGTATGGAATGGAGTTAAATCCTTTTGATTCTAAGCTAGGTATATAAGGCAATGTAATGGCAGAATATGGGAGATTAGTCGCGAAGTACGCCGGGCGAGGAAATATTTAATTACGTGCTGGCCGATTTTAAGTAATTGTTTTGTTTTTGGACTTAGGAAGTTTCATTTGATTTGTTTCTTACAATTAAATAAAGTTTTAAATAAATTCTTTTAAATAGTTGTTGGATTGATTCAACAATAGTTTGATTTGATGCAATAATAGTTTGAAAAATATTGAAGTTAAATTCATTATACCTAAGTTGATACTAAAAATTACTTCTGTGAATTAATTAAAATTGGTGGTTTTAAGTGAAATTATGATAATCGAAAGTGTTTATAAATAAAGTGTTTGAATCGAAGTCTTCTAAAATTCATTATATTTAAGTGAAGTGATATAAAAATAAATAAAGTTTTAAATAAATTCTTTTAAATAGTTGTTGAATTAATTCAATTATAGTTTGATAAAAATCGAAGTTTTGTAAAATTCATTATACTTAGGTGAAGTGATATAAAAAAAAGTGACCCAGTAAATAAAGTGTTTTGTGTTCAAATTAATAATAATAATTTAATAAATATTGAAAATTTCTAAAATTAATAAAGTTATTTGTTTAAAGATTTTGAAAATTAGCTTCTGTGAATTAATTAAAATTGTTTAAATGAAATGTGATTTAATTCATATTTTGTGTTGAACTGAATTTATTACGAGTTTAAGAAAAATTAAATATAATTGCGTTTAAAATAATTTAGTGAAAGTTTAAAAACAGCTGAGTCTTAGTTTCATATAATTCATTTTTAATACCTAGCGTGGGATTAATTTCGTCAAAGAAAAATAATAAAGCTCTAAAATATTACCAAGCGTTCGGTTTACGGATTTAATTAATAGTTAGTAAAGAGAATTACGTGAGTACAAAGAATAAAATAGGAAAATAAAACAACAAAAATTAAATATTATCTAATAAAATTTGGATTTAGAGATCATTAAATTTGAAGAAATAGTACAAATCGGTAGATCACGAATTGAAATTAGGAAACACTAGATTGTATTAAGTAAATATTTCTTAAATTAGATTAAACATACCAGGCAGGGAAGTTCAATATTTTTGAAGCTTCATAATGGCGTGTATAACCCGTCTGGAAAAATTATGAAGTTTGTCGGGAGTTCAGGTGAGCCAACCATTAAATATAAAAGTTTTCAGGTTCTCCCGGGGAAGGCGAGGACGGAGACATGAATTATATTTCTAATGATTTATAAGTACATGTATTGTATATATGTGTATATATATATATATATATGATTATATTTAATGTTTAATATATAGGTCAGTACTATACGACCGTTATCTATCATGAGTAAATGTCTTGTATACTTGATCAAAGCCGTTCTAATCAAATAATTATGTTCAAATACATTTTGGGGTACCCGAGCGGTATGTCTAGCTCCATTAAATATTTTACGATAAACCTTTCCTTTCGCATTGAATTATAATTAAACTAGTACTATAGATAATTCAATTGTCTCACTCATTACCAGCACTTGATTTTAAATATTCAGAAATATCTAATTTTTACATAAATACATCTAGGTATTTATAATAATTTCCGTTAGATACTTACCTGTATAAACCTCTCTTTTCGCATTGAATTATAATTAAACGAGTACTAAAGATAATTCAATTGTCTCACTCAATACCAGTACTTGATTTTAAATATTCAGAAATATCTAATTTTTACATAAATACATCTAGGTATTTATAATAATTTCCGTTAGATACTTACCTGTATAAACCTCTCTTTTCGCATTGAATTATAATTAAACTAGTACTATAGATAATTCAATTGTCTCACTCATTACCAGCACTTGACTTTTAAATATTCAAAAATACATATTTTTTTCCATAAATACATTTAAGTATTTATAAAAATTTCCGGTAGATACCTACCTGTATAATTGTCTTTTATTGAGTTGACTCATAAACAACAACTTCAGAACATCTTATTGACTTTCACTTTGGATCCCGTGTGCGTTGGCTAAGGGGTTAAACGAGTGAAATCGTCTGAAGCTCTCTATCACGTGGAGGACGGGAGAAGGGAACGAAATACCAGTCTGGCTTCACCTAATTATCCCTCGTGGACAAAGAACCAGACTTGTTGAATGTTGAGGATATCCGTCGCTTCCAGAGGGTGGACCTGGTTTCCTACCATCCTGACGTTGGTGAGTTATTTTCCCAGAAGCGTCGACATTTAGGGTGTTTGAGGGGACTCGCATTCCGAGGTGTCATGGATCGATGCCTGTCTTTGACGATGTTCGATGACGATGGTGACATTTTCACAGTAGGGTATGATAGGAGGGAACGATAATTGTCCGTGGGCTTTCCTACCTGTTTTTCTGCGAGACGAAGGGACATGAGAGACAGTTTATTCGCTGACCGCTTTCCTGATGTACGTGTGTATTCTCCTAGTTTTATAGTGAAATAACTTCGGCTAAAAACTTGGCCTTTACTAAGAGTATGTATATGTGTGTATGGATATATATATATGTATGAAATGTATAATGTATCTATCAAATCTATATGGCCTTTATTTATTTTATGTTTATTTATATACAATGTTTAATATGTATATATATAAAACCAATTATTTTAATTATGTATATCTCCTATAAAAACAATTTATTTTATTAATATATATATATTTTCCTAACATATAAATTCAAAACTAACGTTACTAAAATTACCAACAACCCAAACGATTTTTATTAATTCAAAGATCGTTATCATTCTAAAACAAACCAATGAATCCTAATTGTTATGCTTCCTGACGGGGGTCTCTGACACTTAATAACTGTCGCATATCTCAATGACACACTTCCTCGACTGTTATTAAAACTAGGTCAACATTCCAAACCACACCCTCTTTTATCGAAGTATGTAAATACGTATAAGTATATATATATTCGAATTTCAGTACATCTTACGAAGAATAAGTACCTTAACAAACGTCGACATTTAATTGAAAAATAACTATCATCTTTTGCGATGAACTATCATCTTTTGCGATGAACTATCATCTTTTGCGATGAACTATCATCTTTTGCGATGAACTATCATCTTTTAGAAATCACGTATTTGTAGTTTGCGTACATAAATATTTTTATAGCGCCATTTTCATGGAAAGATTCAATTCAAAGGCGCTCCACACCCGTTCGAACATATTGATGAATTCAACAGAACAAACAAAAACTCACATTATTAGAATTATCAAAATAAGCATAATCATTCGTCGACAATACGTTCCCAAGTTATGTTATAAAATTAATTTTATCTTCGACTTAGGTTTTCAAGATTCAGACCTTGCAAATTTTGGGCTTTTGGAGTCCTACCTTTTCTCCAAACAAAAATCAATCTACAGTTAAATTCAAACTACATGAGATAGCAGGGTCTCATTAAACCAACCTGTCAACCAAACCAAAAGTAATCTATTAGGTATATCGTATTATCACTTCTATGTATATTAGTATGTAATATGTCTGAATATCTGGCACAGATTCACGACCTGTGTTGGAGATGTCAGATCCACAATTTTCTGGGAAAACTGGAGTATTGTGGATTATAAAAACTCGTATTGTTTACATATATTTATAATTTGTACCTATCGATTGGGCAGAGATAATTGCTGATTTAAGCGTGGTTATCTCTGAACTCTTGATGCGGGGGACGGCCTTTCAACCCGGACTTTGCAAAAATTCGCAAGTATATAATGTTGTTTGACGAGGGGACGGAACCGGTTTGATCTCCTTTAAATGTAACTGTCTGGAGGACGGGAATTCGGAGGGTCTCGGACCCATGGATAAGGAAGGTGCTCTTTCCGTCGCGGTACAGGGGATGACCAATAGCGCACGAACTAAAAGAAGAGGTTACGTATACCGATTTGGTCAGGCTGTGCGTCTGTGAAGAGAGAGTTACTGACCGGAAACGTGGTCATCTGAGTACTTTAGGGGTAGGTCTGGAGCCGAATTGCAGCAAAACAAACCGTATTCGATCACTCGTCATAACAAAAGCTGTGAAAACTAAAACCTAATCATGTAATTTTCCCAAATTTAGGAGAGGATGGAGATGGCGCCAAAACAAGTAAAACTGTGCCTTTTAACCATGAAATTCATTGAAACTAACCCATGTAGAATAACACTTAGTACGATGAGGAAAGGCGATAATACTGTGATCATTACATTTATGTATACCAAATTTAAAATTGAAACTACGTCGTATTATATAGACCAGGAATAGTGCAATTAGTATAGCCCAGAAGCTAAGTTTTCCCATTAAAACTCACGATAGAAAGAAAATAGAAAATTTAGGGGTAAAGTTAGGAAAATGCTAGTCTTCCCATAGGAAATTAACGTAGATTGCATAGTAGAATAATAATAGAGAGTTCAGAACATTAAAGTCTAAGATAGGAATGTTAGGAATACGAATTCTGTCAATGGTATGCGAGAGTCTGCCTACGCTACAAAGAATAGGGGTTACCACAAATAAAGCCTTGTTTTTCCAATAGTCTGAAACAAAAAACAACACAACGTAGACTCGCGAAAAGCTTGACAAAATGACCACATTCTAGTGCATAATTTTCCGCAAACATCATGAAAATCGGAAACACTCGAATGTTAGCATAGGGCTAGACGTTACACGCTGGCCAAGGAGGAGAAAAACCTCAAATTGAAAGGAAAACTACAAAGAGTTTTCCAATCACATTAGTTAGGAAAATTTAAGGCAGCAGTAGAGGAGTCATCTTAAACCGGTGGCGCGAACGGAGGTCTATTGCTAAATTAAATCATAAACGAAGGAAGGGCGGGCCATCACATCTTTAAAGGTCACGGGGGGGGGACCATCTCAGCTGGCGCCGTGTGACCAGGAGTTTGTAGTAATACAAGATAGGTATATTTTCGTATTTGTTGACAGATAACGTATTCAAAATAATTAGAATTAGAAATACCTAACTAAATTTGATGTTGGCCAACCCTCAATTAAAAATTAAAAAAAAAAACTAGAAACGTTCAGACAAAAGTAGTTACGAATTACTAACGAAGCAGTTAACAATATAAAAGAATTAGAAAAAAATAAAATTTACTAAAATTTGATGTTAGTCAACCTTCTATAAGAACTAGAAATGTTTAGACACAGAGATTTAGGAATTATAATTGAAATGATTCACAATACAAAGAACCGGAGAGAGATATTCAATCCACGAACGTTATTGTACCATTTAAAGTAGACGTAGACGCATGAAGAAAGTCACATTTAACAGAAAATCGTTTAAGTGTTCTATTCACAGAAAATAGACAAATCCCCAGAGACAGAATAAGATTATCGTACAGAAAAAAATCCATTATATTGATAATTTAACAAACAAACACTTCACCAGCAAGCGAGGCAAAGCGATAAACAAACAAAAGATACTCGAAATTATACAGGCTTCCTTCGTTATATCACACTTGAAATGTATAATTAAATTATATGAACATTTCATGCCGTGATATTTACATATTATATGAAATGTTCATATTTGAAAAAACCAACGAACGGGCTGAAGCCATTATCATTGTTTATCGAATTGAGGAATTTACTGATAGGCGAGCGTGATTGATTTATGGTACTTGAGAGACGAAAATATAGTTCAGGAATCTCGTTTATATAAACAACCGGGGCATTGAACCCGTAGAAGAATGCAAGTCTCATAAAAAGTAGGCCATCAATCACATTTTATTACATTGAATGAACGAAAATATAGGTCAGGAATCTTAATGATGTAAACAGTCGATACGTTGAACCTTATGGAATGCAAGTCTCATAAAAAAAGTGGGTTACTAGATCAGGTAGGCCCATCACTCATATTTTTTATTACATTGACTGAAGACGAATATAGGTCACTGTGTTACGTAAACAAATACGGGTGGTAATTGGACGAAGCTGGTTTTGGAGAATAGGAAACGATGCGAACATAAAATTACACTGACGAATTAAAAATATTTTGCGAATTAATAGCAGTGCAAAAATTAAAATAAATAAATAAAAATATGTGATAGTAGAAGTGATAAGTGCAAAAGTGATTGATAATAATAAAACCGTCTAATTGCTTTGAAAATAAATAAAATAAATAATTAAAAATATAAATAATTAAATAAAAAATAAAAATATATATTTAAAAATAAAATAAAAACTTGAAAAATTTATAAAACTTAAAAATTTAAATAAAATAAATAAATAATGGAAAAAGTTAATAGATTGTAATTTATAATTTCAGGTAACAATAGGAACTTTTTTTTTTTTCAAAAAAAAAAAAATTTTAATTTTACGATTATGCAAATTAAGATTTAGGAATTTAAGGATTAAATTTAAAAGCAAGGGAACATAGTTTTACCATTAGATTAGAACAAGGAAACAAAATTAGATAATAACATAAGTTGGAAAAAAAAAAAAAAAAAAAAACCCTCTTACAATGGATAAGAAAATAACACCAGAGGAGAAGGTGAGGAGACGGACCTTAAAACGGAAAGCAACCAAGCCTGAATCAAAGGTCATAGAAACGAAAACTCCCGACGAAAATTTGCGAGAAATTTTCAAAAGGTCGCGTACATCCGGACGCATGGAGCCGGCGGAGAATAGTGTGGATACAATCGAAACATTAAACTCAACGGTTGAGCCAGTGAATAAGGATATGAAGGAAGAAGTTAAGACTGAGGAGTAGAAATAACATTCTTTGATAAGGGTTTTGAAAAAAAAAAAAGAAAAAAATAAAAAATAAAATATAGTTGAACGCGCAAAGACCTACGAGATATAAAAACAAGAAAGTGGAACTACAGAAACGCCACAAAAAAATAACATGAGTAAGAGCGTCATACCTAAAATAGCGATAGATGACATTAGATCAGCTGTACGGAGAAATCTTGTCAGCAGTGCCGCAAAGAGACAACAGTTTTACAACATAAACAAAAGATTAGTGATTTATGAGATCGGCACTTTAGTAAAACTAAAGAAGAATACGCAATCGAACTTATTAAAGAAAGAAATAAAAAAATTCGCATTATTATACGAAGGGCCCTACGTTATCGCTGCAGTACCGTATAGTAATACCTACACACTAGTGGATCCGAAAACGCGGGAGATTAGGGGAGATTATAGTGCCATTCATTTAGCGAGATACTACACGGACGAGAAACCAAAGGGAGTGGAAATTATCGACATGGATTGAGATAGAAAGTTAAATTTTAGGGAAATGCGATGTTCAGTTATACTGTATTTAGAAAATAAGGAAATGTTAGATTAGAGATTGGAAAAAAAAAAAAAATTCTTTGTTTAGGTAAGAAAAGTTTTGTTATGTTATATTATCTTGATAAATTGTCTGGTTGAGATTAAAGTTTTAGGGGTATTCATTGCACCAATTCGCTAGGGATTTTAAAATTATATTGTGTTCGTAATAATTCAACGTTGAGGAAAGGAATTATGATTAGGGATCAAAATTTTGTGTTGATAATTGTTTAGGGGAGAAATCATGTTCACTTCATATTTTAGGTTATAGGATGTTTTGTAATAATGAATAAGAGATAGAAAACATGGTATAATAGCATAGTCACTTTAAGAAAGCGAGATGAAGGAAAGATTTGTTTGAAGCGAAGGTACGAGGAAGAAATGGGTATATTAAGGATTGTGATTGCGTGACAAGATATGAACTTATAGTTTAATTAATTAAGGATTATTTGAAAACTATTGTATTACTTGTTAAGGCAGATGTGTGTGTGAAAAAAAAAAAAAAAAAAAAAAAAAAAAAAAAAAAAAAAAAAAAAAAAAAAAAAAAAAAACCCGCGGAATCAACACAATCCTTTTAATAAACCATAAAATGAGGGACCTACGTCACATTGGAAGGGGGTCATCTTATCACGCGTGCTTGGGGCGTGATCATTTTTTCAAAAAAAAAAAATTAGTTTTGATAAAGCTTCAGAGAAAGGACTTTCCATCTTACATACCGATAATGGGTGTGGGCTTTAAGAATCACGCGGAAAAGAAAATTGAAAAAAAAAATGGAAATAAACTTATTTTAAAGGTTGTGCTGACGCAGTTAATAATGAAAGACAGGAAAAGAATGACTGGGAATTTATTTATTTTCACAAATAAATAAAATGCTGAAACAGTGATAGGGAGCGTTTCGATCAATTTTCTTACGATGGACAGACATGGATAGCGGAAAATCTTTGCAGACGTAACTATGCTCTGAGGGGGGAGATATTCTGTGGAATATGAAATTATACTATTAGGGATAAATAGTGATCGTACCGACTTACAGTAGCTTATCAATTAAGGATAGTTTAGTCATATTTATTTGCTACGGAGGTTGGGAGATGAAAACGGATTATGAAGGGAGGGGGGAGGAATTTTCCCTAGAGGTTGTTCCAATTTTAGTTGCTAACCTTAGGAATAGGTTATCCACTATAACCGCAACAAGAGGGGGGCTGTAATGGTCTAACCATCATCATTTTCTTTTAATAGAACCCTGGAAAATATTTTTTTTTATATGCATAACTTTCATGCTAGAAAAGCTTAAGGGAGCGACATCTATCGACTTGTGGAGAGTTTGATTACAGTGAATTATAATCCAATAATTTTTGATTCATAAAACTCGTTGCAACATAAAACCACGAGATGGCAGTGAGAAGAAGACGTTCCCTCTTATAAATAAACATCACAGGATTGGGTGAAATCAACGAAAAAGTTACCAATCAAACGAGCGTTTTACATAAACAACAATTAGTGGTGACAGGACAAAGGAAATATTAATTATTTATGTGAATCGAAAGGGTTCAGATCAACGGCCTATAATGTAAACATTTCACTAGCGGTCGAACAGGACGAGAAGAGGTCGTGAACTTTAAAGGAAACAATGGGAAATGCAGAGATGAATAACCATTGAAAATGGAAGTAGGAAGTAAAAATAATACGCAAAATGTTAATTACAAATAAAAAACTACAAAGTGAGGATTTATCTTGCACGGGGAAAGGTGTGTTTGCATTAGAATTTAGACAGAGAGGCGTGTCATGTAAGGTTAAGCGGAAAAACAACGAATTAGAGAAAATAATTCAGAGAACAATAGCTTCAGCAGATGAAAAAGGGAAGAAACAAGAATTATACAGTATGGAAACTTCGGCAAACTTAAGAGGCGATTTAGGCGAGACTAATGTGAAATAGGAGTACAATTTTCTAATTTCAGGAACGTAGATAATTACAAGGGAGTGAAACTAGGCTGATTTTAGGTGATAAAAGGTATTAATTGAGTAGATTCGGGACATCAGATATTATGAAAATGTAGATGAGAAATGTATCAATCAATTATAAAATTTAAACTGAAGGAATTCAATAGAAATATTGAGATATATGGACTACTACTTTGAATATAGTTCGATACATTTAGGTAAAATTTTGAGGTTGTCAATGACTAATGTAAACAAGGCGACAAGAATTGTGTATTTAAGCGGCCAGATGAACATGAAACTCGGGTGATAGAGAGGCAAACAAACAATTAAGGTTATACAGGGAAGATAGGAATATTTATTTAAGGAAAAGTAATAAAAAATAATGAGTTTTCGATAAACTCTGATTTATATCGGGTTTTTACAAAAGTAAGGGTTATTACCCATAGTAAACAATAGGCTAATGGGATATTGAGTTAGAGTGAAATGGAAGAAAGGGGAGTGGCCAGGAAAGAAGTGAACGAACTCATATCTACCAGGTTTGGGGTAGGTAAATCGCAGGAAAAAACGCCAATAAATTAATACATAAAATTATTAAAGGTGGTGAAAAATCAATTAAGGATGATATCAATCGACCCGGATGAAAGTATAAGCAGACGACAGGTACATGCAAAAGGTGTAATACAGCTAGACCAGGAAGAAGCAGTGCAACACATTGAAAAATCATTCTGGAAAGGTATATTTATTAACTCAGGCAGGTGAGGTGGGGAAGAAATTATAAAGTGTTTACACCAATATTAGGATCAATTGAGAATTGCACGAAAATATGCGTTAATCGAATATTCACATGTTAGATCAGAAAAAAACCATGTTACCATCGGAAAATTCATAAATAAAAGATATCGCGTATAAAGACAACCAGGGACTAAGGGAAATTCTAAAATTGAACGATGTGAAGAAGGCGCTTCTTTAAATAAAATTCAATAATGACATGGTGGCTATAAATACGAGATACCCGAGTTCATAGGCGACCAAAGAATAAGCGATAGATAATATTTTCAGAAAAAAAAAAACATGAATCGAAATTTACAATTCTATAATAAGGAACAGCAGGGCGATCTAGAGGAATGAACTAAATTCGATCCTGGCCGGAGTGAGGAAAAGTGATGGATTCAGAGGCGGGCCAGATTTTATCTAAATATTTACATTGAAGAATTACAGTCGAAATTAGTATTACTTACATATAGGTTTACGAGTTAATAGAGAACATAATTTAATGTAGGTATGGAATGGAGTTAAATCCTTTTGATTCTAAGCTAGGTATATAAGGCAATGTAATGAGGGAATATGGGATTAGTCGCGGAATACGTCGGGCGAGAAAAAATTAAATTACGTGCTGGCCGATTTTAAGTAATTGTTTTGTTTTTGGACTTAGGAAGTTTCATTTGATTTGTTTCTTACAATTAAATAAAGTTTTAAATAAATTCTTTTAAATAGTTGTTGGATTGATTCAACAATAGTTTGATTAAATTCAACAATAGTTTGATAAATATTGAAGTTTCTAAAATTCATTATATTTAAGTTGATACTAAAAATTACTTCTGTGAATTAATTAAAATTGGTGGTTTTAAGTGAAATTATAATAATCGAAAGTGTTTATAAATAAAGTGTTTGAATCGAAGTCTTCTAAAATTCATTATATTTAAGTGAAGTGATATAAAAAAAGTGACCCAGTAAATAAAGTGTTTTGTGTTCGAATTAATATTGTATTAAAATAAATTCTCTTGTTGATCTAATTTTCTCAAAACTGTTAGAGCAATGTGATAATAATAATAATTTAATAAATATTGAAAATTTCTAAAATTAATAAAGTTATTTGTTTAAAGATTTTTAAAATTAGCTTCTGTGAATTAATTAAAATCGGTGGCGCGAACGGTAGTCTATTGCTAAATTAAATCATAAACGAAGGAAGGACGGGCCATCACATCTTTAAAGCCTAGTAGGGGGGGGGGGGACATCTCACGCTCTAGCCTCGGGTCCTGCTTAGTCGTTATTTTATTACAGCCGTTCGATTTCCATCGCCACCCACTCCCGCAAGACCTTGTTTCCCCGGCTTACCTTGTTTTAGTGTACTCTTACACGGTGACGGAAAGAAATCTGTTCGCGAAGTTTCACCAGATTGAATCAAGGTAAAAAGTTTCGAAACATTGATGTATCGCGTGACTTTGGCATAGCCGGTGATGGGTGATGGAAAAGCGAGTATCAGGAGAATGTATGACATGCAAGTAAACAGAACAAAACATCGAAGAAGACATTACACTATCAAATACGCTTGTGAAGGCACAAAAATCCTTTACTACAGACGTTTTTCGTAAACCCTAAAGGTTCTGTAGCGATAATCTTTTCAAAGGATTTAATATCCTGGGTGTTCGTCAAAATTTAATTAAAAAAAAAAAATCCAGGCGCACAAATCTTTAGAAAATCTTTAAAAAAATTGATCGTATATATATTACAAGTAGTCACACCAGAAAGGATTTCCTTGTCCCGAGGAGTGATACGGAAAATTGCAAAATATGTATACATATCTGCAAACGAAAATATGTATTAAACACGCACCAGAAATAAACATTAAAACCTGCAAAATATCGTACATCGGTCCAATAATAATCAAATCGTTAATTAGCTTGGGTGGTTGGGATTCTAAAAATTATTAAATAGTGTCACTTAAGTTTATTCATTGCTATCATTCATCACGTTCATGCTAACTAAAATTCGTACATATTAATGCCATGATGAGAACATTTGACTGAAAGGTCGAGCGAACTAAAGGAGTTTTTACATGAGCACAATATTGTATAAACATCATAATTTACTGTTTTTTTTTCAGAAAGAGGAATGTGCAATGTTTTATTTATTATGGCGAACTAAAGGAGTAATTTACATGCGGAAAAATATCGTATGGACAACATTATCTACTGTTTTTGCTCGTGTAAACGCTGCTTTATGCACGACAATGACAACACGCTTCTAACGACCGGTATGAATGACGGATCTATTCAAACTGCCGAACAGTGACAGTGCCTAGCGCTGAGGCTAGACACGACTCAAAACCACATGGCTGCGTCTGTTTTAGACCGGAAATGGAACAGACGGCGCAACGCGCCAGGCGCGTTGCGCGCATGCCGGTCAAATTACTGTGACAGCAATGAACGTGTTAACACACTTAGTAGATTGGTGAAAAAAAATAATTACAGAATATTACACCATGGAGCATTTGGTTACTCGGAATAGGCAAACTGGCTATCTACTTGACAAGGCTAATGGCACTTGAACACATTTAAATTGTTTTCAGTTATTTAAATATTATACAATATTATGTACTTTCTATTATGTTATGTACCACACAAATGTATCTGCGTAATAGAATAATAAAATAAAAATTAATGGATAAATGCAGATTAAGAATTATCACTTTTATGTATCACGTGATTTTTTATCACAATCTTTGATGGAGAAAATAGTGTCCGGAGAATATTATTACAAGCAAGCGAATGGATGACGAAATTAGGATGAACAAGAAAGACGTTGCTCGATGAAGTTAACCAAGTGAAACACAGAATGATACAAGGCTAGTAATGTTTAATGAAGAAAGGAATGTATGGACAATATATGACCTGCAGGCGAATGTAAGAAGAACCCGGGATGCCCGATGAAGACATGACACTACCAAGTAATTAAATAGTGAAATACGGAGTGAAACAAGGTAAAAGCAAGTAATAGTTAATTAAGAAAGGAATGTCTGGACAATATATTACTTGCAGGCGAATGGAAGAAGAACCCGGGATGCTCGATGAAGAGATGACGCTATCAAGCGAATTAAATAGTTATATATAGCATAGAACAAGATTAAAGGTACCGATACGCTGATGCATCACGGGATTTAAATATTGCTAATGGAGGTTGGAGAAAAGAGTGGTGGGAAAATATATCGTCCCACCGGATGTCAAAAGTCACTATAAGTATGTGTCATACAGCTACCATGGCACTTATTGAGTTTTACCTCACATAATTTATGCAAGTGAATGGATGCCAAAGTTAGAGATGCCCGAGAAATATGTGACATGATAAAGTGAATCGAATTAATACGATATTAAAACAAATTAACAGGAAATGTCTTGTATTAACCACCATTAAAACAGTGATCGACAAAAAACATTTCCTATTCATTAAATTGAAAATGACATCACAGATTAATTTTTGTTAATAGTCATTTAAATATTATTAATAATCAAGTATCATTTTAGAATACGTACCTCTAAAATTTATTTTCAAATTAATAAATATATTTATAATATTATTAACATAAAATTTTAATAATAATAACTATTATGAATAAATTGATAAAAAATACTTTGTAAATACCACTTTTTTAATACATCAACGTGTTTCGAAAGCGAAGCTTTCCTCATCAGGACAAATAGCATACTAGCATTAATTATTAATTTAGTATTCTGTTTGTCCTAATATGGAAAGCTTCGCTTTCGAGACGTGTTGATATTTACATATTTAAAACAGTAGTGTATACAAATCACTTCTTATTAATTATATTGCGGTACGTAAATAATAATAAAATGGATTTTGAAAAACCTTCTGTGAGAGACGGATAAATGCATTACGGTGGCAAAACGCAAACGGGGAGACTGAGCGACCCTATAATAATATGTCCCTCTTCAGTTCCAACATTAATAATGCTTTTCCAGTTTTTGAAAGCGAAAAAGTATTTTCTTGAGATTCATTTCTTATCCTGTCAAACCGTCAGGGGATTCCTTAAAAATCCTATTTTCACTGCATTCAAACTATTCTCTTATTATTTTGGCAGACGTTTTGAAGAATACTGTTCCAAATTAAACTACGCGATACGTTTTGTATCTTCGGAATTGTAGTTTAATTGGATTTTATCCAGCCCTGATGTATGGCAGTGAGGAATAGAATTGGCAGGGAAGGATGAAAGTAGACTGAATGCTGTAGAAATGAGATCTCTGAGACGAATGCGTAATGGTAAAACCATGTATGATGGTGAGAAAAATATTGAAATTCGTAAAGAATGCAATGCTGATGTAAGCGTAATGAGTAAGATTAAAAAGGGACGCTTAGATGGTTTGGGCATGTGGAGCGAATGAACGATGTAAGGAGTGTAAGAAGAATGTATGACGCGAATGTGAATGGAAGAAGAAGCCGGGGTCGCCCGAGGAAGACATGGCACGATCAAGTGAATCAAATACTTGAGTCGGGCCAAGTCAGAAGTCGGAATAATAGAAGATAATGTATGAGACGATGTATCAATGTGAATGATGCAAGAAGTGTATGCCAAGATCGAGTTGTTTGGCGGTCAGTCCTCTCTGCCTACCCCTGCGGGGAAACGGCGTGATAGTTAGATAGTTAAAAATTCAATTGCGCATTCAAAATTCGTTGCAATAAAATACATATCAATCCGCGAAAGCAATATATAAGCATCGTAGAAAATAATATTAACATAACCTAAATGAAACATGAAAACGGAAAAAAAACGACAGACAATAAAAAGATTTCAGTCGCATCTGGGACTCGAACCCAGGATCTCTGCCTATCCGGGGCAACCGCTTAACCGATAATAAAAAAATAATAATTAAAAAATTAAATATTTAAAGAACTAAAATTTTTCTACACAACTTCTGGCACAATTAAAATAACTAAAGTAGGAGATGCATACACCGTTTGAAAAAATACTAAATTAAATAATGTTCAAGGGATCAACATGATTTGAAAACTATTTTTTTGTTCGAACCAAAAAAATTCAAATGTTTCATAAGAAAATTTAAAGGGGAGTTTATTCCATCGTATTTTCTATAAATCGTTGAAACAATCCAGTTTCCAGTTTTAAGTTTTCCATCTGCAATTATTTTCTTAACTTAAGACGAGAGTAGCATAAAACTATTCTCGTTAGGAGAAATGATTACTTTTTTTTTAAACTATCTTACGAAGTATTATTTTTGGGCAAAAGAATTTTATTAAATTTCGTGAAGATCTTATTTCGACGGTAATTCAATGATAGGTTTTATTATTTGATAGGCAGGCGTGGGTAACGCCGCCCCGGGAACCATTAATTGGATAATAACACTTCTGCTATAGGTCACTCCACGTGGTTCGCTACGTTTGGTGTCTTAGCAAAGGTGCCTTCGTTAATAGAGTGATGTTTGTCTGGTTCTTTGCAGTGGATACGTCCGGAAGAAGCCGGTTGAGGAAGACCTCTTGATCTCTCCAGCCGAACTCTCTCTCTCCTTGGTCGGCTTCCACTCTAACACCTAAATATTCCTTAGTTTAGTCTTAATATAGTCCTAATGAATGGAGGATACTAACGAAATCGGTCGATCATTATCATTATCAAATTGAAGTGGTTCGAAACAAATGTTTGTGTTTGTATTATAAATATGTTTTTATTTTTTGTTAAAATTCGTTCGATACAAATTAGATATGTTTTAAGGAACGTGAACGAATAAATTAAAGATAACTTTACCACTTTAACAAATCTTAATTACGTAACTGCTAAAAAACATTACTTACGTGAGATATAAATTCACCCTCGGAAGCTTTTTAAAAATGCAAAACTGACACCGGAATAGAGATTTCGCTATAAATTTCTTCGAGAAAGTTGAAAGGATAAGAGTATTAGAGTTTTATCTACTCAGGTCGCGGTGGGAGATATAAGCTCATTTCTAACGGATAATGAGCTAAGGAGTCTGTGTTGCATCATAAAGCACCGAGGATTGAGGATTCATTGTAAGGATTTATTTTGTAATTATTTTTGGTGTGGTGTGCAAATAGCCAAAACCATTATACCCTATAATAATTATGATTAAAATAAGATAACAATGAAGATTCCTTGTCAAAAAATTTGCTATCGAATGCCCACATACAAAGAAAAATCACCACTAACCTGAATCAGCGATCTTTATTTGCAGCAGAAATTCACTCGTTTATGACCGTCGACTGCAGTAAATGATTCCAATAATTGTTCTAATTAAAAATACACGAAACGGAGCGAACGTCAATAAACACGGTCATGAAATTATATTCGCCTTGAAAGCTGACAAGAATAAAACCTAGAAGGATGATCTATGCCACAGAGCAAAACAATACATAGAAATGTCCTATGATGAAAACGGATGAAACCAAAATAAGAGGAAGCAGGGGCGAGCTAGGTGTGCCGCCACGAAGCAAAACAAATATATAGAGATGCCCTAACACGCAAGGGGCAAGAAAAACTATGATAAGGGGCCAAGGGGAGAGCTAGGCGTGCTGCCACAGAGCAATTAATGCGCACAAAAAGCACTGTATTTTAATCAGCGAGATGCTGGGGCAAAATCCATGAAATCACATTTACTTCTTCAAAAGCCAAAATGTTCCAAACCATTCATATGAGATTGCGATGATAATGCCATTTTATGTTTTTCTTCCGAACAGCATTTTTTGTGTGACATATTGTTTGCAACATATTGTAGAGTTTTGTCACAAAAGGACACGTTACTGACCTCTGCAGTTTAGAAAACATTTACCAAGTTAGGGCGACCTCCAGTGCACAGAGGCAGATATCGCAATGCTTTGAGATAATGATTTATTTAAAAAAATGTAATTCTTGTAAAACTATTATGAAATGTTAAATATATTTATAATCTACAACGTTACGTTCTTATGTAATTGTTTTTGGTGGCTTACATTACTTTTTTTGGAAAGCTAAACACGAATCTGAAGTTGTAATAGTTATGAGAAAAGCAATGACAATGCACGAAGTAATCAGTCCCAGCCTTTTTGAAAGCATTTAACGTAAATGTATCATTATACGTCTGCAGAGATATGCAAAACGTTAACGTTAGGTTACATAGGTACAATAAAATGATAAACAACGATTCAAATTTAAAATGTAAAATTTAAAACACATCTGTGTATATTGTATTACATAAGAAGAAAAATAAAAACTATATAAATTGCAAAATTACATAAGGAACTCCAGTGAAAAATATAATGGGTTTGAAAATATATATTCGTATAGTTCAGCAAATGCCGATTCTGAATATATAACTTTCATTGTACATAGATTTTATAAATCGTTATACAAAAGTGAATTAAAAACCGTGCCATCAAAACACCATGTTCTGTTAGTACCACTGCTTCTGACGTCACACATGCAGTTTTCGAGCCCAACTTATAACTAGATAAGGTTTTTTCCGCTTTTTATAATCTATGGCTTATAATTTCGCTGTTTTGCAGTGTTCATTTTGCTCGTAAAATAATTATGTTTGTTTATTGCGACTACTTGAGGGTTTTTGTTTGAAAATTCATAACAATTTTAACGAATTTGTCTACTTAATAATCTATACCGCTTGCACAAAACAACAACGTCATTGGCACTTTGGTGATTATTTCTTCAGTTATTCTGGAAGTGGAGGACTTCTAATGATACCTCAAACCTATTATTTCTTACAATGCATAATATATTTATTTTTATTTCAAACCATTAAAGTTCAAAACTATTTAATTTATTCAAACTATTTATGTTAATACCTGTCTACTGCTGTTATCGGCTGTTTGTCAAGTTCACAGATGCGCATGCGTCAGTTTTCGCGCATGCGTAGAACACTGATGGAATCTATTAACGCAAGCGATTCTGATTTGCCTTTCAAACATAATTTAAAGCATTAAAGGACTTAAAAGACTTTCTTTGAAATTTGATAAATTGTTAATTAGTTGCGGATATGAATATATTTTTGCACTTTGGTACAATGAGACGCTGATATTCTACAATGTTTCCTTCTATTAAAAGCATTTAAATTTGAGTATAAAGTTCTCGACGTTTTGTATGGAATCCATATGATATCGATTACCGCCTATTGAATCGCTAATCCGACTGCTCGTGTGACGTCACACCCAACAAGCCATAGATTTCGTGCGTTTTGGTGGGCTTTAAAAAATTGAAACTTTAACAATTATTTTAACCATGAAAACGAACTTAAAAAAAAATTAAAGAACCAAAAATATATGTTAAGATGTCAACATTAATAAAAAAATAAAATAATAATGGACTGGAGTTCCTTATTGAAGGATAATATAGTACCTACCTGGAAGAGTACATCTGAATCGTCGCATATGAATGATATAACAGATTCCTTTAATTTTCCTTTGCAGTTTCCAGTAACACTCAGTTATTTGTTATTAACGTTTCTACCAGACATCGCCCATCTTCGGCAAGCAGTCTTAGTAGCCCTTTTCCATTAAAATACACCTTTTAAGAAGGACTGAATTTGTTTGCGCCGATGACTTTTTTTAAGTAGTGGAGATACGAACTGAGAAGTCGCGCATCGTGTTGGGGGGAGGAGAGAGAATTATAAAATAATGTTAATTAATGCCTTAAAAAAGAGTAACGGCCGTTCTTCCCAACTTTTCGAATGATCAATCACCGATTCAGTCAAGTTTTTTGTTAAGTATTCGCTCTGTTCACCTGTTTCCAAGCATTTTGATCGTAAATTGTCTATGAATGTGCCCGCCCACTATAAAAAATTGTCTGCCCACTTTCATACATGATAAAATAGTAGCCGCCCACTTTTAAGACCATAAAGTAACATCAAAGTAAAAACTTTCAATGTAAAATTAACATAGATGAGATAATATTGTATTTAAAAAATTACTAATACATAAACCAACATTTTATACTTCAGAAAAATGTGTGTTAAAAACATGTTGATAATTAAGTGTTATTTTGACTTTTGATAATGACGCAAAGCACATTGTTCATTTCGTACATTTGACATTTGACGAGTGAAAAAACAAGACAAAACGTAGCTTATAATTTGGAAAATAAGGTGGGTTCTTTTTAGTTTTATTTAAAACATACAAAAATACGCCTTGACATTCTAAAATGGAAACAAAATATTTGTTCTTCAATATTTGAATGGCGTAAAATAGATCGTAAACTAATAATGACATTTGGCATTTGTTCGAGAATTTCGTTGAGAAGAGCAAATTTGTGCATTTGAACATTGTGGAGGAAAAATTCTGCTCAACAGTTGGTCAGTAGGGTTGGGAAGAATGGCCGTAAACGGATTTTTTTTATTCAAACCGATTACCGAATTTTTTCTCTAGGATTTCCTAAATGATACAGTATGTGCTGTAAAAAACACCTGACACTCTCTTTAGGGTAAGTGGATACCCCCTTTCGGAACGGGAGTGTTAATCAAGAATTAAACGTGATTTATACAAATTCAAGGGTTTTTAATGGAAATTTATGGTCGTAAAATAAATACTTGCTTAAAAATTAAATCTGCAGTGAAATGATTCCTGTTTATTGTGCTTCCAAATTAAGGACACATTAACCTTCGTCTTAAAAGAATCCTGAAATAAAATGCTGTCCTAATATTACGATGCCCGAGCTCGAAAGATCTTGTTACCTGAACACACAGACACTCTTCTTTATAGTTAAGGAGAAGCGAGTTTTCTAAATGGCGCCATAATAGAAAACAGATCACAAATATATGTATTTATATATATGTATGTGGTATATATATTACGATTTTTGATATGTTCGAAAAAGTTTATCTCATGTTACGGGGTTATTTTTTTTTGTTTTCATTAACTCCACACAGGAGGCCCTCAAGAGTATAATTTCCCTCAAGGTCTATGTTATCTTTGAGGATGCTGTGTAGAGGGTCTTTTTGAACGAGTGAATACGGGTCATAAAGAGACCCATGTTGTAGGAGGGAGGAAACACGGAGGACGACAAATCTTTCCACAGCTGGGCTGTTGAACTCAAGAACGAGTCATAGAAACGAACCGTTATCATGTAACACATGTCAACCGTGTATAAATGTTAGGCTCGCGTTTGGCGTATTTCCCGACTATGCACCGGTGCCGAAGGGATCAATTACGCTAGTTCCTCAGAGCATCTTCTTTTGAAATACCGGTAGAAAAGGGACATCAATCCAACCTGTCGCCTGTGCTCTAAAGATTGCAATCCGTTTGTTAAGATAAGGGAATCTATCAAATGAACCGTTTCTGCACAGTCATGTTTTTTAAGGTGTTTTGGGGCTCCAGACCAGAGGTGACTACCAAATTCAACTGTGACTTGGTTGTTTACATAATGGGAAAGGGTTATAATATAATATGTAAATATATCGTGGCGCTAGAAATTTATTGTTCAGCATAACAGTACAATCTTTTAGGGGTATGTGTGTTTGAGGGTATGTGTATTAATCTTTAGCTTGTATGATTGTTGGATCTGTTATAGCTTATTTTGAAGTGTTTTTAAGTGCATTTGAGAGTCCGTTATTATTATTATTTTATTATTAATTAGTATTTTTAGTATTATTTTTTAAAGTATTATTTTTTTTAAATCTTACGATAAATTGATGCTTTATTTTATCAAATAGTAATTTATGATGACGTGAATCCTATTAAGGTAACGAATTCAAATGTATGTTGTAAATGAGTGAAATATTTTAATGAATTATATTATTTTGATTTTGTCAAAGTACTAAGAAGTAGTGGATAGATATTTTTAAACTCGTGTAAGCAAATCATCGCAATGTGTCTTAACCACAGTTTGACAATGGCTTTGGTCGCCGAAACAGATGTCACAATAATAAGAACTAAAATTCTTGCAGAACTTAATTATAATATTATTGAATTTATTTTCTTTAAATTTTGTAATAGGAAATGTTTTGTTGATCAAAATTTTTAATTTCTAATATAAATTTTTAGCAATTTTTTTTCAATTATTTTTTACATTTTTAATTAATTACTTACCTACTTTCATCACGTATTGTTAATTTTTGTTTATATTTGTAATTTGTCTATTCTTTCGTTATTACTTTTCTATGTTTATTATATATATATTCTTGTACTTATTTCACAGTATAATGTGTATCCTGATGAGGGAAGCTTCGCTTCCGAAAATATTGATATTAATATATTAAATAGTGGCGAAAACAAAACATTTCCTATTCATTTTAATAAAAATATTTATTAAAAACAAGTTGCTTAGTTATTGTACTGCATCCCATCCAAAACCCCGACAACACCCCACGCGTACCCCACGTGTAAGTTGTCTCATTAACAGCACTTTAAATGTGAGAATCCTCCAGCGAGGACAGCAGAAGACCAGGAAAGCGTGAGGAGTACAGGGAGCAGAGGGTAGGGGTGATTCAAATTAATTTTTGACGAACAGACCGAGCGACAAGCGGGCGCCATCAACAATTCATTCCTGAAGCCCCGAAAGCCTTTGAAGAAACCCTAAAAGCCTTCCACCCCCACCCACCGTACTTCACCTGTATGACCACCCTCTTACATCTGTACAGTGCATACGTGTACGGGGATAAAATTGGGAAAACACTGCGGAAGACATACATACCTGTATCGAAATATAATTTTATTGCTTTTGCAGAATGTGTATTATAATAAAACTTAATAATGAAGGTGATACATTTATGAATTTACTTTATTTATATCTTATTATTACTATATGATATCTTATTATTACTATATGATATCTAATTATTACTATTTGATATCTTATTATTATTATTTGATATCATATTATTACTATATGATATCTTATTATTACTATTTGATATATTATTATTACTAGTTGATATCTTATTGTTACTCTATGATATCTTATTATTACTATATGGTATCTTATTAGGATCTTCAATTACCACCTGAATAAGAACTCCATAAAATAAAAAAATTTCTGACTTGTCATGAGTGATGTTGAAGTTTTTGTTGTTATCGTTTTATTTATTTTTTTTTTTTTTAATTCTCGTTGTTTTTTTTATAACTCTGTTACGGATTTAATATTGTTACAATATTGTACTAAAAAAATTCCTAATTTTATAACTGTATAATTTTACAGTTGAATTGTGTAACAATTTTATACAGAAAAAAAATGATCTCCTGTCTTATTATAATATGATATATCTTGTGTTTATATTTGTGGATATCTTCAATTGCCGCCTAAATAAGAACTACGCAATACAATATAATATTATTCTTACTCTTGCTATGAGCTAGGCTTTGTTTTATGTAATTTGGTTATTTTGAATATAATTTACTAGGTACGGTCGGAAGAAAGAAATTAATAGGGTTGTTTGTTTTTTTTAATATATATTATTAAATACATGTACAAAATGAAAAAAAAGGGGCAGATTTCCCGAAAATGTATGAATAAATATTATAGGTATAGGTAACCATATATTTTTTTTTTATTATTTCATGTAATAAAAAGTAAAGTACATTATTTTGTATTGCTTCGCCCGTCATGCCAGGAATGTCCCTGTGTTATGGTGGACGAAATATACGTTTTAAAATAATCTTATTTCAATAATACTCCAACAGCGGAGTTATTTTCAAAAGATTCAATTCTGACGCGCGTTCTCCCACATATTGCACTTCAACAGGGTCCATTACCGCGTGAACCGCATTAAGTAACTATCTTAACAAACGGACTGCAATCTTTGGAGCACAGACTTCAGGTGGGAAAGCTGTCCTTGTTTTACCGGTATTTTAATGGAAGATGCTCTGAGGAACTAGCGTCATTCATTGATTCCTTCGGCACCGGTGCATAGTGGGGAAACACGTCAATTTGTACACGATTGACATATGTCACATGAAAACGGGTCACTTCCACGACTGGTTCTTGTGTTCAACATCCCGGCTGTGGAATGATCTGCCGGCCTCTGTATTTTTTTCATCCTACAATATGGGTCTCTTCAAGACCCGAGTTCACCCCTTTCCTAAAATACCCTCCACACAGCATCCCCAAAGGGAAATTATTTCCCTCATTGCCTCATGTGTGAAGTTACTGTAAAAAAAGTTCGTTTGTTTTTCAAAGCATTCGTTTTTGCCAATTTGATTGACTTTTTCATACATTTCACACTTCAGTAAGATAGACATTTGCTTGGACTCTTAATTTGGCTTAATTCGAGCTTCAATCCTAAAAATATTTCTCAAACATTGTAAAACAACACGTTCAATATAATTCTGCAATATTGTTCAGGTAAATTGTCATTTAAAATTCGAAGTTATCGCACTTGAAAAACATTAAGGGACTACTTTGTATTTACCATGTTCTTCGTATCTAGGAGTTCACATTTTTATTACGCCGCCGAGCGGATTGAATGTGAACTACGTAAATAACGACTGAAAATTTTCTTAAATCAACCTTATTCTATTGTAGTTATATTTTTAATAAATCGAGTCGCTACTATTTTTGTCTCCAATTTGAATGGTGTTGGATTTATAATGTTATTTTTTTATGACTTAAGCCGCGTTCTCACCTCATCTATTTATTCTATGCATTATTTATATCCGATGGAAACAGATGATCAGTCCTGAATCGACTTCAACTTTCATTCTATTCTATATGTTTTATAGACCGGCAACAGAAGCGTGTTAACGGCAGTTGCTGACATAAAAATTATGGTTGTTTTTTTGTTTGTTGATATCATATTAACTATAATTACCTTTTCTTTTTTTTAAGGGTTTATTTGTAATTTCTAATTTATTATTACTAACTTTATCTCAATAATGAAAATAAACCAAAACGTTAATTGTTGTTGATGTCATGCGATGCGATAGCAGCGCCGCGTAGCGGTGAATACATCAGCGCGGAAAACCAGCAACTAGCTCACACGACTGCCGAACGAAGCCACACGAAGCGATTTTGAGGCTACTATCTGGGTTAAGATCGCTCTATGTGACCGAGGCTTTAGAAGAGGATGTCTCAATTCACATTTAATAATTAACATACAAATTAAAAATTAGAACGGTACCCGTTTTAAATCTTATTATGCTTCACGACTGATTACAATTTGATTATGTATTGCGACTTCTGACTTCTTCCGCCATCGGTAGCACGTTACGCGGATACCGTTGCGTTACCGTTGCGTTAACGGTATGCGCTGAAATCTATTTTTACAATGCATAGAATAATACACAGAGGCGGTTTTGTAATCACATGTCAGAAAGAAACCCTATCCGACTCATTCGAATTTTGAATTCTGATACAGTGTTAAACCCTGCTTACACTATACAATGAACTTACCTAACACATCTGTAGGGAGATATTATGTGCCCCATATAGTGGGCTTACGGTAGTAAAGTATCCTAATTTATTAACTAAGCCACCCAATGTCGGGATATGTGTAAACACTAACATTCTGATACTCCGCTGGGTGGTGTGGGAGGCGATGGGGTAGAAATGCGATTTAGAAGGTGAACACGTACCTCTGAGAATGTGCCACAATCTCGAAGGCTTTTAAGAATATTTTAAGCCGCAACGTCCTCCGCAATAATGTAAAGGTACATTTCAGCACCTTGGGACCAAATACATAATGTAAATCATTTTGGATTTGAACAGATACTGAGAAACACTATTTTTTGGTTAACCTTACTTTTCCGGAAAACACCGGTCTAAGGCTAGAATTTACTGTAAAACAATCCTCACTCATTTTTATACAAACAAACGTAAAAAAGATTTACTCCCAATTCTTGTAACTCATACTGCTTTTGGGCAACGTAATTTTAGGTACTTTGCTATAAGAATTTTCAACATTCTTCCAGTTTGCATCGAAAAATCTGATTCACAAAAAATATTCAAACACAATGTAAAAAATTAGATTAAAAGTAAAGATAGGGTATTTACCGGTGCACTCACTCAAATTCGAAGTTATTGATTGAACCATTTAGGGAGCATATCTTAATATAAGTGTAGGTTTTATAATATTATAAAATAATGTGCAAAATTACTGCCTCAACACAGGCTGGCCTAGTGAGGCGGGTTATGTGTAACTTCAACTAAAACTGTTTTTATATTATTTTCTATTTTACTTTATAAACCACTGTACACTATTATACATTATTATACTCGTATAATAATAATAATAATAATAATCGGACCATTTCTATAGCGCCGATTTTGTGAAAAATCACCTCAGGGGCGCTGTACAAATATTACTTACTATTCTTATATTATTCTTATATTACGTCTATTCTACGAATTTATTATTATTATTTTTTTTTTACTTTTTTTTTCTCTTTTTGGACAGGCTATCATTACACATTATAGACCATATACATGTATTTTAGTTAAAGTTAAACTTAATTACAATAAATATATTATTGTTATTATATATAATTATTATAAGGCAGTCAACTCTTGGATCAGCAACATCATCGGCTATCGGGAGGCTGATAGAACCTAAACGCAAGCAAATACTAAGTTTGGAGATCGCGCTTTCGGAGTATCGGGGCCTAAAGCTTGGAATAAATTCCCCCGGAACTAAGACGCATAACAAATCAACATAATTTCGATCCAAATTAATAACTAAACTTTTCAGATCTCCATATGTTTAAATTCAATATCCAAGTACCACTCATGTAATGCCTATGCATCCTAATTACACTTATTTTTTTTTATTTAATGTAAATCAAATTTAATATTGTAATTATTATATTTTGCATATACAAGTATTTTTAGTTTTTATTACTGTGACGGGTGTTTCGTCGTTCGATACCATTTTAAAATTGCGGTTAATCCACATTGTGACGACATATTTATGTTTTTATTTACGCCCACCCAATTCTATTTTGGACGGGTTTTTTAAATAATGATTTTTTATCGGTAAAACCGATTTAGTTGTAAAGTAATTGGAATTCTCTACTCAGTGAGGTTTTTACATTTATAATGTGTTTCCCCGTATTTAAATTCTAAGGTTTTCTTAATTGATTTACTTAATATTAGTTATATTGTTTTGATAATTGCACAACTCCATTACAACTTTTTTAAATCTGGTTTACATTATTTTTTTTTTAAATAAAAAGAGTTCCTCGAAATAGACACAAAAACAATTAATAACCTTATTTTATGAACATTATTCGAAGCCTCACACTTCAATTCCTTACATATCCAGGGAAGAATCACAATTAGGAAGATAAATTCTAATCATATCCGTGTAAATAAAATATGTTTTCCCTTTTCAAATTTAAGCAAAAACATAATTAATTATAAAAGTAAATATTAGGATTAAATAATATCTCCAATAATTTGTGTTTTCGAATATTATGTGCAGAACCGTATGTAAATTTCGCTAAAAAACATTGTTTATCTCAATTGACCTGCCAGGTACGATCGTATATAATATTATCCGCCTGTAAATAAAATAAATTACATGTATATTTGAACGCGGCATCAGCTCCATTGATCAAACGCAATTAATTTTGGAATTACAGATCGATGAACCGATGAATGCATTTGTTAGCCACTAGTAGGACTAATAGACTATCAGTGATACATTGGAAAAAAAAAACATTTGTACAGCCCCCTTCAGTTGATTTTTCACAAAAACGGCCCTATACAAATCTTCCAAATAGTATTTTTTTTTCTTCTTTTAATTTTTCATCTTTACTTAATGATCTGTTCGTACTAACTTCGATTTCTTTTAATTGACTAACATTCCCAAGGTACTTCATACCATCATTATTATTTTGTTTTATTTTTATACTAACGGACTCTTGTCCAATTAGACAATATAAACAACACGAAATGATATAAACAAGGGCTACGGACAAATACCAGCATATACTCGTACAAGTACGAATTGAAGCAATAACAAAAATGGTACCAAAAATGTCAAAGCCCCGACTTGACTTAACAAATCTCGACATTCTGGACAGTGGAGGATGGTACTCATTATTAGTTGAGTGTCGATTATAGAAAGCAATTAATTGTTTCCGAGTCTACGGCTAGGAATGTCGAACTGAATGACTTGCAACGAAGATGAGTCAATAAAACAATTAATTGTTTTGAAAATGCAAATGAGATCAAAGACTTTCTTGCGATGTTCTAATGAAGAAACGTTTATGGTTGGTTCATGTTTCGTAATAGGAGTAATCGCTTATTTCTCAGCCTAATCTCCATCTAATTTCACGTAAAAAGCGATGTTAAAAGCAGATAATGCTGCTTGCAAAATGATGGGGGGACTTGGCTAGCAGAATATTCAACCCATGATACCTGGGAGGAAACCCAACGTATCTCTCCACTCAGCTACTAGCCAGTCAATCGATTATTTCTGTTTACCAGCTTTGGACATCATGTGAGAGTATGCGGGGCATGCGTCACTGATAATGAATGACCGGGGTTATCCAATATTATCGAAATGAGTCCCTCAGGAGGAAAGAAAAACAGAGGTCACCCACAGAAGATTTGCTCTAACCACATTTTTTTATTAAAAAGTATACAATATATTATGCGTTGTATTCCCAAAAGTTAAGAAACTCATTGTGGGATTAAATGCAGAACATGCAGTACAGTTTTTAGAAAAAAATTGTTAATTGGTAGACGCCAGTCCCGGTAAGACTAGAGGATCTGGGATCGAGTCCCGGTTTCGACCGTTACCTTTTTTTCTGTCTTTTTCTGTTTCATGCTTCATTGAGAGTTGTTAATATTATCTTCTCCGATGATTAAATAATAAAATTAGGTTTATAAGCTTCAGTAAGTTATTCCAATAAAATGAAAATATGAGCCGGTACTTGCTCTAAACTCTAGACCAACCGGGGGAGCATCCTCAAAAATTCAGATAAAACAGCACTTTTTAAATTATCTCTACGTTCAGAACTGCAGATTCTCATAATATTTCTTCTAACATGCTCCACGTAGCGTTATCTGCTATGCCAAAACTAAGATCTAGCGAGAAGTTGGGCAGCGCTCGGAGAGTAGAGAATTATTAAGGCGGTTATAAAAAATACAGGTGCTTCTCTCAAAAACAAATAAACAAACAAGCACCTGGATACATGCATTTTATATGGTACATCATTTGTGTGATCTAATATCGATGCTATGGACACATTAAGTTCTATTCACATCTACCAGCACCGCGCAGTACAGAACGGTACAGTACAGACACGACAACATTTATTGCTTACATTGTCCATAAGCGCATTCACGTTGCATGGTACGTAAGCCTAATGTATCAGCGCATGCACGGGCCAGCACCGGCCGAGATTGTCGGCTAGAATATTTTAACGTGCTTGTGGCAGATTGTGACTTATTAGTATGAACACATACCGTTAGCACCGCCATCTTCGTCATTAGACGCAGATATTGCTAAAACCGAGAAGATGGATAACGATAAATTGGTCAGAGAACTCAAGTTATGAAATAATAATATGGGAATAGGATTATAAAATCCTCAAACATGTTGTGGTGGCGCTAACGCTCAGTTCAGTTGACAGCCGTACTCGCGTCTGTGCTGTGTCTGTGCTGTGTTGGACGGTGCAATGTGAATAATCGTGTCTGTGCTGTTCCTGTACTATACTGAACTGCACTGCGTGGTGCTGGTAGATGTTAATTGACCTTTAAACGTTATCAAATTATTATAAGCCATAATTATTAACCTGAAAAATCATACAAATTGAATAATCTTCCGAGAAAAAATACATGCTGCCGACGGGACTCGAATCCACGACCTTTCGTTTACCGGACAAGTGCTCTATCTAAACGAAAGGTCGCGGGTTCGAGTCCCGTCGGCAGCATGTATTTTTTCTCGGAAGATTATTCAATTTGTATGATTTTTCAGGTTAATAATTATTGCTTATAATAATTTGTTACCATTTGTGCTATGCATAAAAAATCTTGTCTTATAAACACTAGTTTATCATTTAAAATAATAATTTAAACGTTATTTTTATTTTTGGCGTTCTTTTTAGTAGTACTGTGTTTTAGTACATCCAGCATTCTCAGAAATGGAATGGATAGCGAGCTAATCAATTATTTACTTATACTTGCTACAAGAGATTTTGTAGTTGTAATTAATAAAGTTACCAACATGAGTGCCTTTAAAACTAATTTATTATAGAACATACAAACAAGTTAAACAATACTACACTGTAAGATTATCCTTAAGTGTAAATGAATTTATAAGTATAAGACAGTGACGTTCAGTCCATAATAGCTGAAAAACAGTGCCTACCGAAAAACAAACCATAAAAAGGAATAAAATATTTAACAACAAATCTCTGATTAAAATGTATTTTTCCATAAATTGGTGAATATTTAAAAAAAAATATACAATTTGATAAATAACACTTTTAGTTTCAACTTAATTTATGGAAATATTTAAAACTTCCTTAATCTAGTATTTTTGCGGGATACATAACGAATAGCCACGCATCCCTATAACGCTTGCACTGAAGGCTGTGAAATAGTAAGTAAATGTCAGAATGAAATTAGGAATCTAATATTACCTCCGCTTGCGGTTTTACCTCATCCACAAATCTTCAGTTTGTTAGTTTCCAACCCTGCCGGTAGGTTAAAAGCTAACATAAAACAAAAACCTTTTTTTCTAGTGCTGCCATCTCTGGAAGAAAAAGACAATTAAAAAAGCTTTTGGTGATTGTAATAATTATTTACCTATTACCTCGAATTATGATTTATTAACGTATTATCAAACTATAACTTTTATATATCTTTTTACTAATTTATTGTTTTTTTAGTATTCCCTATTACTATTTAATACGTCGTATCATTTTGTTTTTTCAATCAACGTATTTATTGTCATATAATTTAAATATTTTAATCTATGTGTATGGAACATACAAATACTGTATTTCGGAGGGAACACCGGTACACGTCGACACTTTAATTATCTATCAGCAGGTGTCTTGTAGAGGTGTAGAGTATAGGTCAATAAAAGTCGAATATTTTTTCACGATGCTTGTTTATTAAAATAACTTCTCTATTTATATGATTTTTCTCAACGAAATAATTGACTTATGTTCACAGTGATTGATATCATTAAAATCGGTAGAAATACGTCAGTTATGACGTTTTTGATGATTTAGTTGACATCACTGGTGTATGTCCCAGAAATAGTGACGTCAACAACTGCCATTGACGTAATTAAATGCGTATCTGAATTTCAGAAATTCGTCACCTTGATGCGGTAACGCACTTTTTGCATGTGATTACGTAGGCGCATCCCTGCCATTCTTCTAAATACGTATCATGATTTGGACGTCCGATATACGAGCACTATGTTTTAAAAAATTGTGACAGTTGTCAAAGGAAAAAATCATCGAAAAACTATACACAGCCTGCCTTCGGCCATAGAGAAATGCACTACACTGGTTTGAAAGTACTCCGTTAAATTAATTAAATCATTGAAAATTATGTTTTAAAACAAAGTTTCCGTATTAGTTGCCGAAAATAATTGCTACTTACATTCTATTAGAAACACAACCAATTTGTTAAACTTTGTTATCGTTTTGTTGAAAATTATATTTTTGGACTAACAATGGGATTTCACTCCTCGCTCATTAATGTTAGCCTAATGTTATTTTTTTTACTTCAAAATTTTAAATCGAAGATCATTTTCAAATTTCTTGCAATATTTAAGAAATGTATGACCAGTTTTAGTCAATTTGAAAGACTAAGTTGGACACTTTCCAGTTTTTGGTGAACATTTTTTATCTTCTTTAAAACTTAAAGATTCCTTTTTGCTGCTCAGAGAAATGCTGTTGGGCATTATAATTTTTATTTTTATTCTACTTTTACCGTAATTGTATATAAGTACTAAAAGAAAAAATATATATCTAAAAGAAAAATGCACGTATGATCCCCTGGACATGGGATAATATTCCTTCCACTGTAGGTATTTTTTTTAGATATAAGTACCAGAGATACAACTAGACGTACGGCATCCTAGAATAATACGCATTCCAATAAGGAAATTAAATATTATACATTCTAAAGTTTTCAATACAAAAATCATTAAACTTTAATTGAAAATATTTACTCGTAATATTTTTATAAGAAGCAATCACTTTGTGGTTTGACATCATATTAATTAAACAAACACGTTTTGTACAAAATATTATAGGATTATATCTCTTTAACGACTTTATTATGTTCCCATTAAACTGTTATATTTACTTTCTATTATTATTAATACATGTTAATCTTCTCTCCCTCTTATAATAATACAGAATACTTTTCTATTATTTTCTCCTTCTAATATTTTGTTCTCTTTTCTCTCTCTTTTGTGTTCTCTTCATTTCACTCTATATTTCACATTTCTAACTACATATATTATATTTTTCCTGACGAAGCGAAACCGGTTGGTATAAAAATACGAAAAATTGTGGTATATAAAAAAGTGCCTGTTTTATTTAATTATTAACATTAATGGTTTGGGAAAGAATATCACTGTCAAGAGGAACAAGCTTCCAGAAGAACACGATTTGCCCCAATTCATTTTTTCACGCCGCTGATGGTAGCCAACCGCTGATAAATAGAAGTTGGTCATATTAAAATGATGTTTTTTCTCGGTAAGAAGAGTTTTCAAATCTATATTAATAACAGAACTGAAAAGCAAGGTTCCCCAGTCCAAACTTATTTCTCATTATGAAGATAGTTTAATTTTGGGGGTTTGTCTTTCATGTCGTTCAGTGAAAAATCAGTAATTAAGCGGTGTCCATCTACATTTCTTGGTCCGTTACCTCGCGCGCCGGGTACTGGAATTCGGGATCGGAAACTCCGCCAGACGGCGCCCACTTCCGCTCGTCTGTTTCCCGGAAGTGACATTAACAAAGTGATAGTTTTTCTCCCTGGAAATTGGTCGTAATGTAGCATTACTCCAAGACGTTCTACTCTATTTGCTTGTGTTTGTAGCGGGCTGCACATTAGCCTAGTCTTAATAATAAATCAGAAACACTTTTTAAATCTCGTGACAATTTTGCGCTTTATAATATTTGTTGTAATGTCTTGTTTTTTTTAATAACAAAATAATAAACATTGATATCCTCACTGGGATTTCCCCTGCTGGGGATTTCATTTACAAAATATGAAATTAAATTGTTTAAATTGATGTGATTGCTTAAAAAATAAAATAATTGTAAAGTGAGGTATTTTAAGTGCATTTGGGTGGTTTCGGCGTTAGTCTATATTTGGTGTTAATGTATTTTCTATTTCAGATTTCCCTATGTAACATATCCAGTGTTTTATTTGATTCTTTTAAATGTATTATTGTTGTTGTAATTTTTGAATAAGAGTAGGATTTTGTTGTAGAGTTTATTACCATAGAATAAGAATTTTTTTTGTCCAAATGTTGTGTTTGTGGTTTCTCGTTGTACGTGTTTGTTGACTCTAAGATCTAGTTCTTCTAATATCTGTGATTATGTTTCTAAGTAGTATTGTTTTATTGACATAATGTTATGTTTGTTGAAGATTTCGTCAGTGCTAGTTCTACTCTGAAGTAATAAATTGTTCACAGCTTTTTCCAACGACATAAGCTATGGAGCTTTGAAGTAATCATTATAACCCGAAAAATAAAACAATGCGCTATGCCGTGTTCGTTTTTTTCGTTGATTTTCGAAAAAGATTATGTATTGTTAAGAGGAAAATTACATATTTCCGGAAATATTACATTGGAACATTGAATTTATATTTTCACTTTTTTTTTAAGGAAACAATCCAAAGGAACATAACTCAATTACATTAAAGTACAGATTTGATGTATAAATTATATTTTGTTATATTTTTATTTAAGCTTTTATTAATGGTTCGGGCATGTATATTGAATGAACGTAGAAAGGAGTATAAGGATAATATATGACGCGAATGTGAATGGAAGAAGAAGCCGGGGACGTCCGAGGAAGACATGGAACGATCAGGTTAATCAAATACTTGAGTCAGAAGTCGGCATAACATAAGAGAATGTATGAATGTTAATTAAGGAAGAAGTGTATGCCAAGATCGAGTTGTTTGGCGGTCCGTCCTCTCTGCCTACCTATACGAGGAAATGGCGTCATGGTTATTAGTTAGTTAAACTTTTAATAAATGGGTATTTTAATATATACGTTTTTCGTTTTGCATTAACGAATATTTTTAGTACAATTTAATTTAATTTAATTTATTTATAATTTTTTTTTTAATTTTTTTTTTTTTTATGTGTTGCTATTTCTTTGTATGTATTATTATTGTTACATATGAAACACATAGCATTGTACTACCCCCCACTTTCCTTCTAGAATAAGGCATTATTATTATTATTACCTATTTGAGAAATCCAAAAAAAGCCTTTCCGTAGAATAATTACCTTCCTTACCGAAGGGTTAAATAATAAAAAAGTTTAAATGTACAAATATGTCAGAATATGGTGTATCTCTTTTCGGAAAGTACCAGTAGAGTATGAACACCGTTTTTTTTAAGTCAATATCATGCATTTGCACCATTGTGCTTTTTTAAACTTACTTGGATTTTCCTTATGAGCCATCTAGGTTCCGTCATTTAAAACCTTTTTAAACAATCGCAGCGCCCTCCATTTTTCTTAAATTTTAAATGTCAGACTTGTAACGTAGTAATTTATCAAGTCGATGTTGATTCGTTTTTATGCGCGGGTAAGTACTCGTTCTATATTTGTAATTAGCCCTCTTCCTCGAGCACGGTCTATGAAACAAGGGAAGCGAAACAAGTGGTCAAGATGGCGGAAGACGTAGATTTTTTTTGGTTAAAACGGGATGTTTTGAGAGTTTTTTTTAAAGTCCACTATGAGCGGTAGACTTTCGTTTTATGGCGTCCCCAATATAGATAAAAAGGTGAATAATGAATCCACATGTCGAGTGAATCGCCGGTCGCGTTTATTTTTAAAATTTGATTCGGCAGTTAAAAGCCCACTTATTTTTAGAGCGGAGGACACTGATAATAAGACCACGGAAGCAGGGATCTCTTCGATGTTGCGGGACTTGACAATTTCGGTTGGAGCAGAACTGACCCTTTGATTGAATTGCGTTTGGATTATCGATCATTTGTCAGAGTCCATTTAAACTCCGGGTGAATGTTCCTGCAGATGTTCAGGAAGAAGGTTGTTTTCGAGCGTTACATTTGGAAGTCGAGCGATCCTGCTGGGAGCCGATCTGATTAATGGCGCTTCTGAAATTCCTATTGGATAGTCACGTATTTAAAAATATCTCCATCATCTTTATCTTCAAAACCGCAATAACCTACCATCATATTAATGAATCTGATGAGGTACTATAGAAGTTACTATCAATTAGTTAATAATGTTACAAATTGCATTTCAATTTACTTTTCATTAAGAAACTGCACAGCTTTCATTACATTCATTATTGTTTAATTCTAACAACACCAGGACTGAGCATTACAAACATTCGCTTGTACCTAAATTATATGAACTTAGTAAGAGATACGCTGATGTAGTGGATCTATTTAACTGCACGGAAGGTAAGAAGGCTATACTATCATATCTTTTCAATCAATTTTAATATAACTTAAGTTTACTATATGTTTTATATTTACGCATATTTTTTACTTTTATTTTATTGATGAATTTTTATTACTTATATACTCTCCGATGCCATCGTACGACCTAATGCCACATTTAATAGTTACCTTTAAAAACAATTGTGCTATATTCTTATTACAGGCATAACTGTGACATGTAATTATTGTTTATAATATATTTACACCGATGATATTAAATAAACGAATAAATTTGTTTGTGAGATTCCTAATTGATAGTCCTTTGCTGCTCACCTGAGATTAGAGATCGATTTTTTTTCAGTACCTACCGAGCTAATTTGTTGCGGTTCCATCCCCCAACATTAGAAGCAGGTCAAAACTGCTGTTACATCCGTAAAACAAACAAGAGAGAATACACCAACACATTTAATAAAACTTAATATCTCGATCTGTATAAAATCAAAAGCAACAGATTTTTTCCATAACTTATTTACACCAATCAAACATGACGATATTTACATTAAATGATTTGCCTTTTTTTATGTTTTTACAATATTTATATTGTTCTTAAACATAATTGTACAACCATTTCACAGTAATGCTATATCATAAATACGTGAACACCTCAGTACAGGTTTTAGTGAGGCGTTCACGATACGCTCCGATATTGTACATTAATAATTTAGAGTACATACACATCATTCTGTATAATAAGGGATTTTATTATAAAAATTTGTCTGTAAATAAAAAAAATTTAAAATAATCATTTAAAAAACAAAACAAGCATTACGAAAATATGTAAAATTATTTAAATATGACCAATTTCGTGTTCAAATCGAAACTTTTTTTGTTCCTTCGCAGTAGAAAACTTTTCTAAATTCTTGATCAACTTTTGCTGCTTTCGTCAAACCGGTCGACGTTTCAAAATAATTAAGCAATTCCGATATGAAAGAAGGTTGTGAAGAAAGCTTCTGGAGTCCTTTTATTCCGTGAAAGCCTCCGCGAGGCAAAAGCCTGAATCGCGAACCCGTTTCCGTTGGAAATTAGCTATAGCCTACTTTAAGTAGTTTATTTGTAAGTTTAAGAAATCGGAAATTCAATAACCAGGGGCTTTAGAGAATGGCAAGTGTACTTTAGAAAATATTTTCAATGGTTTATTCGTTTTCTATCAGCAATTATTGTCTCTAAGAAAATGCTTATTTGCTAGATTTTCTTAGTTAACTTTGTTCCCTAAAAATATGCTCTTCTATAAAGTGATATAACACATAAGTAAATTTATTTATTTATATATTATTTAGCTTGATATTGCTGTTTATTAATATATGCTAGTATTACTTTTTTTTACTACAATTCAATATGGTTAGTCCGTTAAATAATCGTTAGTACTTATCTTTGTTATGTTCTACACTTTATTTAACATTTAAAATAAATAACGTCTAGTACAACGATCGATAATAGTTAAAATCCTTTTTGGTAAGTTTTGTTAACCGCATTTAAAAAACATTAAAGTTAGTAATCATTTTCTTTTTTAATAACTTATTGAATCTTATAAACCTCATTGTTACATATTTTTAATAATATTAACAACTCCCAAATCTTAATATTATCACTTAATATTATCACTTATTATTATCACTTAATATTATCATTTAATAATATCACTTAATATTATCACTTAATATTTATCACTTAATATTATCACTTAATATTTATTATAACTTAATATTATCACTTAATATTATCACTTAATATTATCACTTAATATTATCACTTAATATTATCACTTAATATTATCACTTAATATTATCACTTAATATTTATCACTTAATATTATCACTTAATATTTATTATAACTTAATATTTATTATCACTTATTAATATCACTTAATATTATCATTTAATAATATCACTTAATATTATCACTTAATATTTATCACTTAATATTATCACTTAATATTTATTATAACTTAATATTTATTATCACTTAATATTATCACTTAATAATATCACTTAATATTATCACTTAATATTATCACTTAATATTATCACTTAATATTTATTATAACTTAATATTTATTATCACTTAATATTATCACTTAATATTATCACTTAATATTATCACTTAATATTATCACTTAATATTATCACTTAATATTATCACTTAATATTTATCACTTAATATTATCACTTAATATTTATTATAACTTAATATTTATTATCACTTATTAATATCACTTAATATTTTCATTTAATAATATCACTTAATATTATCACTTAATATTATCACTTAATATTATCACTTAATATTGTCACTTAATATTATCACTTAATATTATCACTTAATATTATCACTTATTATTATCACTTAATATTTTCTTCAATGGTAAAAAAGTTAGTGTTTATAACATAATAAAACTACAAACTATTCTTTTTTTGAAAATTTCTTCAGCACTTAAAAGAAAAACCTTCAGTGTTTTTGAGAATATTCAACAATTAAAAATCTAAATAGTCGTATATATTAATCAATGTTAGTTTGTTTGTTTGTCCTCGATGTTCTCGAAAATTACTTGGCCGGTTTCTCTGAAAATAGCACAGTTGTTTTTATTAGTGCCGGGAAGGTTTATATAGTAGTTTGTATGAAATCCAATATGTAAAACTGTTGCTATAATAACGTTTTAAAATTAGTATGAAAAACATTGTACCCGTCATTTTTTATTTAGTTTAGCCACTAGATATAACACTCTGGTTAGCCACAGATTGCATATTCAAAACGAGAAGGTTTTTTTAGGTAGAATATTTTTAAAATGGAAAACACGAGTAGGTACCCACTTAAGAACTTTATAATTTAGATATGTTTTGAAAAGAATGTTTCTTTATTTGGAGATAGTTATTTTCGCTGTCAAATCCATTATGGCACCCTAATGACAAGCAAGAATTTACAACTTTATTCCAAATCCGGAGCAAGGCCGGGTACACATCAGCTAGTAATTTATAAAACATGCGTACGACGGTCAGAAAAAGGTAATATTTCTATTTCGTTTTAAATAAACGCTAAGCTTATGTAAATTGAAAATACGTTTTTTTCCATTTCTCTGCCAGGTGCTGTCGACTGATTTGACATGTATCTAACTATTTAAATATCTCTGTAATTATACTAAACACAGAGTTCATATTTTATGTGTTCCTCGGCAATACATTTATGTACCGGATAAAATAATAAGTATTTAAGGAGCGCTACAGAAAAAAATGTTTTATCGAAAAATCAGGAAAAAGGTGGATATATGCTTATGTCTGCGTGCGTTGATAACTTGCCAAGTGGTGCGGTAGTGCGAGAGAACGGTAGGGGGTTTTGCTCACCGTCCCATCATGCGCGGTCATCAGTACTAGCCGACGGTCTGCGGGTTGTAATTAACGTATCATGCGTTTTATTCATGGCCGATGTTTTTTCTTCGTTGTCAATACATACACACAATATTTTACTTATGTACATATGTACCTGTACTTCTAATAAAATTATTTACATAAGTAATCAATATAAATTATTCATTCAATACAAAATGTTTAATGTGTAAACATTGTGTGTATCTTATTGCGTAATAATGTTATCATTATTTCGATATAATCAATAATCATCTCTCTTTGTCGATGAGAGAGATGGGCCGTGAACCATTAATAGTATGAATATGCCTTCCATTGATATGCTTGTGTAACTTTAAGTGAAGAGCTCAGGCACGGGGGCTCCACCAAGCCAGGGCCAAGTTAGCCTCTCAGAAGCTGGGCGTACTGTATAGAGCACGCGGATACTTTAGTAGTATACAACTGCTGACCCTGTACAAATCGTAAGTAAACGCCTCTGATCTGGAGCCCCAAAATACCTGAAAACCTCGGCTGCGGAAACGGACGGTCCGTTTGATAGATTCCCCTATCTTAACAAACGGATTGCAATCTTTAAATCACAGGCGTTAGGTGGAAACGTTATCCTTGTTCTACCGGTATTTCGATTAACGTTCTGAGGAACCAGCGTCATTGATCCCTTCGGCACCGGTGCATAGTCGGGAAACACGCCAAACGCGCGCCCAACATTTGTATACTGTTAACATTTGTCACATGAGAGCGAATCGTTTCTACAACTCGTTCTTTAGTTTAACAGCCCGGCTGTGAAACGACTTGCCGACCTCTGTGTTTCCTTCCTCCTACAACATGGGTCTCTTCAAAACCCATGTTTACTCCTTCCTCTCCTCAAAGAAACCCTCCACACAGTGTGAAGTAAACGTAAAATAAAATAAATTAAACCGCGCTCGCAAAGCCGTCGCCAACGTCGTTCTCCCATATTACTGTAAATCAAATCCACGCACCGCCTTTGTTTCTACCAACACACCAAAAGGAAAACTTTCATTAGTTCCGCTACCTTGATAGTCCGTTCAGTTTGGTCGTAGCTCGGCGATGGTCAACACGCTTCCATGCCATACGTCCCTTTGTTTTTATTATGTATGAATGTAATGGTGAGGTCTACTGCTGAGGTCAATTATTAGTGAACGGGTTAACGTTACAATCGGTTGCCGATGCGGGATGGACTGAATGTCGTTCCGCGAAGACAATATGATTACCGTACGATATAAGATGATTAATTAATCCTCGGCTTACTTAGGCCACTGCGGCTAATTACCGTGTAATTATTATATCATCCTTATCTAGATCAGGGTTTCTCAACTGGGTTCATGACCACGTAAAATTTCAACGAAACGACAGCCCTATAAACAACAACTAATTATTATTTTTTAAATCGGGTAGGCTGTATCGGGGACGTATCTGCAGTGGGGTACGTCGAACGTTTTTAAGTCTTCGCATCTACCGGCACCGTGCAGTGTAGACACGTACATTGTGCGTGCATGTGTTCATAGATAATGTAAGCAACAGTTTTGCCGTGCCTGCCACTGTACGTGTCTGCACTGCGCGGTGCTAGTAGATATGAATCGAATTTTATGCATGTTGCAGTGGGTGTATGGGCACTAGGGCCCTCTGTCTTACTGCCGGAATCTCTTCATGCCATTTCAGTTTCCTGCGTGTCGAACGCAGGGACGCCATAGCTTTGCAATCGTCAAATTTCTGTAACAAATTACACACCGGTAAGCAATATAACTCCAGATGAGCACCGGTTTGAGTTAAATGGATTATAACTACTATGGCAAAGTAAGTTCTCTCAAATCCGACTAATATCGCTAGGATCAACAAACGTTCTGCCGACCTACGCCTCTTTGTACGCCGCAAGGCTAAGTTTAGCTGGGAAGGTCCAGGATAGACCATGATATCCTGAGTTTGAGTCCCAGCTGCTACCGTTATCTTCTTCTATTCTGTGTCTTTTGGGTTTCATGTTTCATTTTGAGAGTTGTTAATATTATCTTCAATTAATATACATTAATTAATATTATTTTATTATCAATTTTAATGAAGGATTAATGGTTCCTAAGAATACAAACACATATAGACAAAGACCTTTTTAGATCACATGATTCCCAGCTGTTTAAATATGAACCATGTGAACCCCATTTAATTTTTTTTTAAATTTAATGTTATTCAAATTTAATAATGTTATTATTAAGTTCTGCAAGTATTTTTAGTTGTTATTATTGTGACAGCTGTTTCGGCGTTTAAGGCCATTTTCAAACCAAAACATCATGTTCATGGTAGAACTCGTGAAAGTAATTAAATAGATAACAACCCTTAATAGTACTCCCTCTCTAAATAGAACAATTTCTCAATTAGGGCGGCATTAATTTAAAAAAAAGAAACTGAAAGGATATAGAATATAAATAAATAAATAAAATGTATTAAAAATAAACAGTTATTGATAACTTGGCTAGCTGAAAGAAGTTATTTGTATTAGATTATAAGGAAATACTATTAAGTACGATTTATTGTTGTCGTTTATGTGTGTTTTTTTTTATATTTATGTAGAAATATTCATGACTAAGATTTTTGAGAAATATTTATGATTTAAGTTTGTTACGTGTTTTTGTATGATTTTATTTTATATAGATTATATATATGCATTTATATAAATATATGTTTTTTTTGTTACCTTAACTGTAAATTTTGAGTTTTGAATTACAAGCTCCCGTTAGACAAACAATAAAAATATATATTAATTGATAAACTAAAGTTCTTTAAAACTTAAGACAAGATTTTTGTGCATAGTGCAAAGGGTAACAATTATTATTTTTATAAACAATAATTATTAATCTAAAACACTCATCCAAATTGAAAAAACCTTCCGAGCAAAGATAAATGTCGCCGGCAGGACTCGAACCCGCACCCTTCTAATGTCCGGTTAGATGCTCTACCGTTGAGCTACGTCGGCTTATCGCAAACCCGCCAAGTTAATCAATATATACTAGTGTTCCATTCAATAATTACTGTTTTTATTATATTTTCACCTGTAAACAACCAACTTTATTAGTATGAGAGAGGTTGTAACGGCTAAATCCCTCAAATAGATGGCGTCGAGACAAATTATGTCTACATTTTATTGGTGAAAATTGCTTTGACTTGTCAAATATTTATTAATTGATAAACTAAAGTTCTTTAAAACTTAAGACAAGATTTTTGTGCATAGTGCAGTAAATTATTATTATTTTTATAAACACAATTATTAAACACTTCCAAATTGAAAACCTTCCGAGCAAAGATAAATGTCGCCGGCAGGACGACGTCGACGTAGCTCAACGGTAGAGCATCTGACCGGACATTAGAAGGGTGCGGGTTCGAGTCCTGCCGGCGACATTTATCTTTGCTCGGAAGGTTTTTTCAATTTGGATGAGTGTTTTAGATTAATAATTATTGTTTATAAAAATAATAATAAAAATATAGTTTAACCGGACTTTCTGCATTATATATTTTTTTTTTATAAAACGTAAATAATTTTTTTTTTTTAAATGCAAAATATACATGATATTTTATTAAAATCTTTTCGTTCAGAATACATTTCTTACCTGCGAGCGACTATCTTGGGCGACAACAACAATGGGGCCACAGGTCAGTAAGGTTGAGAATCTGTGGTTTGGCTCATCCTTGTCCACTAACAGGGTTATAGGGTTACATTAGGGGTTTATGGTGACGTTGAAATAACTATCCTTACTCAGATGCCACTGCATAACTGTACATTCAACCCTCTGAGCACGAGTCTAGTTTTCAAACACATTTTACATGGTTCCTCCTCAAAGTTCTCAGAGACTTGGCTGAAAAATATTGCTAGTATTTTAATTCAACTACACCAAAACACAACCATGACATCACGACACCACGGGTATTAGAAGTCTGTCAATCTACGAAAACGATATTGTTAAAATTGTATGCAATTCTTAAAAACGTTTATCTTTTTTTTAATTACTATTATGTGCGCTGTATATTTATATCGTTATTTTTATTTTATTGTTAAATTAGTAGATATCATTCATGTATTGTATTAAAATGCTGAAGCCCAAATGGGGCATGAATAAATAAATCATGTCGAAATTCACTTAAACAAAGACAAAATTTATAGAATGAATTAATGATCTGGAAAACATATTGTAATTTTATATGTTTTCTACCACTTTTGTTTTCCGAGACACAAATAGAATTTAAATTTTTTGCGATTTTTATGTAAATACCGCCGAAGAGTTTCAACTGTCCAGAGCCAATGGGTTTATGGCATTATTAAATGGGGTATATTGCGAGGCATAAGGGAGTGTGAAAAGACAGGATATGGAAAAGAGGAAGGTTGAGAAGTTCCTGACTATTCAAAACTGGTCACCAAACACAGCTAAAGTCATTTCAAGCAACGTTTCGATTCTGAATCGTGGCACTCTTTAAAATGCTACATTTTTGCTCTTCATCTTTACTCTGAGCGAATGAATGAAGAAAGGATTGTAAGGAGAATATATGACACAAATGTGAATGGAAGAAGAAGCCGGGGACGTCTGAGGAAGACATGGCACGATCAAGTGAATCAAATACTTGTGTCGGGCCATGTCAGAAGTCGGGATAACAGAATAAAATGTATAAGACGTTGTATGAATGTGAATGAAACAAGAAGTGTATGCATAGACCGAGTTGTTTGGCGGTCCGTCATCTTTGCCTACCCCTGCGGAGAAACGGCGGGATGGTTAGTTAGTTAGTTAATTAAACTTTACCCTTATTGCGCTACTATCTTTTACATATTTCCTACGTTTTCTTCCTTCTTTTAATCATTTTTGTTAATCTATATATATTTTTATCGATTTACTTTCCAAAATATTTTATTTTAATTAAAAAACCGATGTAACTTTCCACTTGGTTATTTCAGACCGCAATTTTCCAAAGAGCAATATGGGACTCACTCCTGACATAAATGCTACATATACCAAAGATTTAGTTTAAATTATATCAGTCTAAAGATAACCGCGACAGGGCGAAACCAGATCGGTCTGAAATAAATGAGTGGAAAAAAATTACGAAGGTTTTTTAATCCAAAAAAAATTATATTTTAATGGAATTCCACCACGAATTGACGGTTCCAAAATTATAAATAATATCTACTTTCCAACTTCTATACAACAATATTTTTTAATGTAAACCCGTGTACGAAAATGGCAATAAATAAATGAATAAATTTTGCAACGTATTTCTACATTTCAATTTTGTTATACTCGTATAAGGCAATTAATATAAGGTACCAAAACAGTGTACCATCAGCGCAGGAATTTACCCACCCGAAATTATGAGGTTTCGCATATAAAAAAAACTGTTTCTGGACTGTAAATAACGACAATAATTATTATGGCTTTAGTTGATTGTAGCGAGGGTTAGTTTTAAGGTTTAAAAGGAGTTAGGATAACCAAACACTTACCGAAATATAGGGACCGAACATGCTCCTCGAAAGTACTTTTTTCTTCCCTCCAACAAAGGAGCACTTCGAACAATTATTGTCATTTATTATCACTGAGTGTTCCATTTTTCAAAAAAGTTGTATTTGGTTTGAGAAGGTAAGGACTGGATAAATGACAATTAAGGTAGGAACCAAACACATTATCATTTCAGAACCTAACAGTATGTATCAACCAATAATATGTTTTCGATCTTCTACTTGTTTATAAGTGTTATTTTGCGAGATAATTATTATTGTATATACCTATTAATTATTATTGCTTTGTTTCAAAATTCTTTCAATGAAAGCTATTCTGTGGTATAAAATTATATTTGATTGCATTAATAACCCTAGATATTATACAAATAGATTATAGCACACTTGCAACACTCGTCTCAATTTTAATGAAGGATTAATGGTTCCTAATCATACAAACAAATATGGACAAAGAACACATCACATGATTCCTAGCCGTTTTAATATTTTACATACTATAATAAATAAAAAAAAATTAAAACTAAACAGTTAAAAAATATATTAAAAACTTGGCTAGCTGAAAGAAACTATTTGTATTATATAATTCGGAAATATTATTTTATATAGATTTATTGTTGTTACATATGTTTTTTTTTAATATATATTTTATATAGATATTTATACATATATTTTGTAACGTAACCTTAACTGTAATTTCAGTATATGGTTTTGAATAACAAGCTCCTCTTAGTCAAACTATTAAAAATTTGTTAATCGGGAATTTTGCCTAATATTTTGTAAAATCTCTTAATTTTTATTTTTTTATTCATGTATTGGGGAAATTACCCGTTATACGTAAAATTATATTAAAATTCGCTGTTCTCATACAGTTGAGCTACTTCACTTGACACCGAGCCTTTATTGTTGGGGTTCATAAAATCTGCTAATCCCGTATTTCCATAGTTTTCAGTTCGCCACACATTTTTCTTGTGGTTGTGCTTGATTAAATATGCAAATTAATAATTTTATTCCAGTTTCCAGTCGGACTTGACTATAGTATAGGCTAAAAAATTTCGATTTAATAATTAATTATATAAATTGAAAATACACTTTGTATATACCACTTTATTTAAAATATATAAATATTTCTACATGTTTCGATAGCAATGCTATCATCTTCAGGAATAAATGAATACTATTAATAATAATATTAGTATTCATTTATTCCTGAAGATGATAGCATTGCTATCGAAACATGTAGAAATATTTATATATTTTAAGTAAAGTGGTATATACAAAGTGTATTTTCAATTATATAATTAATAATGATGCCACAAAGTTACCAAGCATTTGAAGAAATTATAATAATTAATTATTTATATTTGCCATTTGTTTTTGCTTTATTGAATTTGAAGGAAATCTCGTGTTCAATTGTATGTATATGGGACATAAATATCTAATCCTCATTTCTCTTGTTATTTTATGTTTGTTGTATTGATAACATTTTGATTTTTTTCTTTTGTTCTTTATTTCATTTTCTTCAACAAACACTATGTTTGTAAATCTTCAGAAATATTTTTTGTCAAAATGATGATAAAAAAGTTTACTCTGCTCTATGCCCCTCGAATATGGAATACTAAAATGGGGATCGACAACTACTAACCATATGAAAAAACTGTCCATAACCCACAAGAGCAAACCAAAATAAATAAAAAAAAAAATATATATAAAAAAAAAAAAAAATAATAATTAAAATAAAATAAAAAAAAATTTAAAAAAAAAAATAAATAAAATAAAATAAAATAAAATAATTAAAATAAAATTAAAATTAAATTAAAAAAAAAAATTTAAAAAATAAAATAAAATAGAACATAGACAGCATTCCCACCTGATGCCTGTGCTCTAAATATTGCAATGCGTATTTTAAGATAGGGGAATCTATCAAGCGGACGACCCGCTTCTGCACAGTCATGGGTTTCTACAGGTATTTTGGGGCTACAGACCAGAGGTGGTTGCCAAATTCAACATTGGGACCAACCGATAGGAAATTATTAATTCATTTAATAGCCACAATTTTCTCGTAACGCACACAATGATAGCGACCAGCCACACGGTCGCAAGCGGACAGCTCGTGGCATTTCTCCATCGACCTAACTCCAATCACACGGCACTCTCCCGCTCTTTTAATAGTATTCGTCAAAAATTAATAAATATGAACATATACAAAACCACTCTACAAGAAGAAGAAATGAAATAAGACTTCCCTTTCGAAAGAAAACAAAATCACAAAACTAATTACTATATAGAGCTATTAAGATCTTCCAAGAAATACCGGCCAATATAAAAGAAGAGCAAAATGTGCTAAAATTTAAGAAGGAAGTGACGAAATACTTAAAGTGCAATTTTTAATGTCGCAATTTGTAATACATATTTGTATATTGTAAATTGTTTAGAATACATGTAAGCAATGTGCATGTGTTCTATTTTAGAAGTTAAATAAATCTCTACATAAAAAAATAATGTTTGCCTGTCTCTCTGTCCTCTATTTTTTCGTAAATTACTTGACCGGTTTCGCTTAAAATAGCACAGTTTGTTCTTATTAGTTCCGGGAAGGTTTAGAAAGTTTAGTTTGAATGAAATCCAATAGGCAAAACTGTCGCTATAACGTTTTAAAATTAGTATGAAAAGCATTGAACCCGCCATGTTGTATTGAGGTTAGCTCATAGATGTACCACTCTGGTTATCCACAGATTACATATTCAAAAGAAGAAGGTTTGTTTGGGTACAATGTTTTAAAAATGGATAACACAAGTAGGTACCTACTTTATTAATTATATTTTGTAAATCACATACAACAAATAACTAATAAAGGTATGAAGACATTGGGATTTATAATTAGAACTATCAAAGACTTTGATTCGCTGGAAGTTATAAAAATCGTATATTTGTCACCAGTGCGCAGCATGTTAGAATACAATTCAATAGTGTGGTCCCCATACTATATCATTCATATAAAAAATATTGAACGCGTGCAGCGCAAATTTTTACGTTTTATTAACTTCAAACTACACATACCAATACAATACATAAACTATACATTCTTGCTAAATACACTCAAAATACATACTTTAGAAAACAGAAGAAAAATAACAGACTTAACTTTTTTATTTAAAATTATTTATTGTGTGTTAGACTGTTGTGTACTCCTGCAACTAATCAATTTTAAAGTACCTCATCGACAAACTCGGCAAAATATGTTATTCTGTAACAATAATTCTGGGGCAAACTACCAAATGCATGCATCCATTTCTCGTCTACATATACTTGGAAATAAATTCACATCTGCTATAGATATATTTAACATAAGTTTACACATGTTTAAAAGATACCTGAACGATATTTTTATGTTGCAACAATTATAAGAGCATCGTATAAGAGCTATTGTTTAATTATTATTTTTTTATATATATTATCTTTGTACTCATCTACAATCCAAAAACTTGTTCCTCTTTTTTTTCTTTCTATGTATCATGTACCAGATTATGTATTATGCAATTTCATACATTTTTATATCATCCGAAATATAAAAACACAATGATTTTTTTTCAGAATGTCATGCACTCATATTATAAGAGTATTATATTATGCACTTGTGTATTATGTATCATGTAGATCAGGCTATTACTATTTTTATAAAAAAAGGTAGTATCTACAAATTAAAACCTTTCCCTTTGTAACTTCTCTGTGGCATGCACTTATACATTATTATACCTGCATATATATTATAAATATGTTACACTTATATACCAACTATGCATCATGTTATTTTATTTTTTAAGTTCTGTACACATAATCATTTTAATGTTAAAATATGTAAAAGCCCTTTGGGGCGTTAATGAATAAATAAATAGAAAATAAATATATATATTTCGAATAAATAAATGTTTGGAATGAAATAAAATTTTCAAATTGTTTCATTGTTCAAAGATAGTAATAGTCATCGCAAGGAATTACTTTCGATGTAAAATCAATTATGGCAGGCAAACGACACAACTTCATAACTGTAATTCAAAAAAAAAATCCCGAACAAGGCCGGGTACACATCAGCTAGTAAATAAATAAAATATTAACAAGTGTTTTGTTATTACCTACAGCTGTTTCACCCTTGCAGAAGCACTTTTCAAACGTACTTTTCGGTTATTTGTAGTATGGTCGCAAGAAGATGATGCATTGCACTTTACCCGTGCCAGAATTCAAGCTGGTTTGTTTGGCGAAAACAGGCACATAGTTTCATAGAAAACATACCTCTTCGGAGTTGTAAACTATTGAAGTTGAGACAAACTGAAACAACCTCCATGGCGGAGCGGTAAGTTCTCTGACTCTACCATGTGTCATGTTTTAAAAACGCACTACTATCTATCCGTCCTTCCTAATGGAAATACCGGAGTTTTACTGCCTTCCCATATTGTTTATTTTGAATTCTACAGTAACATCTATAAAATGGTTCAACATTAGAAAACCACAGTAGGTACAACAGCTATTAGGAGAAATTTCAAAAAAAAAAAACATGAAAATACAATTCCTCATTCATCTCCCAAATATAGGTCGTGTGAAGCGCCTAACGATCGGAATAAACGGCCGCCCCATTATCAAACGGTTCGGTCCGCTGGGGAGTTCGATTCCATTGCCTTTTGGGTAAATTTGGCAGAAAAAACGACTGGCAATTCACGCATTTTTATGGCAAAAAAACATTGCGGGACACTGTTCGCATTAAATTGTGTCAACCGGTTGGTATAATTCAATGATGTATCAACATTAAAGGATGCAGACAAACGTTGTTGAAATGGTGTTTAACGCAAGATGGCGGCATGTGTTTTTTTTAAGGTGAAAATATTTTTTTTCATTAAACATCGCAGCATTTATTTTTTGCACACGTCTTAATATAAACAAAAAAAAAATTATTTGAATATAAGGGTTTGTTTTTACCGACTGAGGAAAATTGATGTAAAAAAAAAACGAAACAAAAAACAACATTTAGCAGCATACTATTTTTTTTTTAATTATAGGTGTGAAAAAAACTCAGAGACCGCCAGAAATATTTGTGCCATTTAGGAAAGAAGCCATGATAAAGCAGCTCTTTATTGGCTAGGTTGGCCGGATATTCCATATTTAACTTGCACTTCTTTTTAAATGAAAGACAAACATTCGATGTAAACGAAAATCCTGAAAATATTTGTAAATCTCGTAATAAGTGGATTACGTTGCGTGTCGTGTCGCGTGGACTTAGCCAGCCGAGGAATTGAACTCGCAACGCCTCGATGAGACCCAGACACGATACCAACTCAGCCACTGATCGGCTATTTACGTTAATCTCGTTTTTCAGATGTCTTCTCTCTATCCAGTCAGCTTTGAAAAATCTCAAAGCCTTGAACTTTCTTTAGTCGTAGAATTTTAAAACTGAAAGACTGATGGGGATATTGAAAGAAGTGTGAATGCAGGAAATTCCATCAACGGAGGACTGAACGCGGTTGGCGCAAACAAAAAGTTGTCCGAGGAAGCGAAGCTAGCAGTCCACAATGGAGTGCTGATACCAACCTTGATGTATGGCAGTGAGGCATGGAACTGGCAGAAGAAGGATGAAAGTAGACTGAATGCTGTAGAAATGAGATCTCTGAGACGAATGTGTGGTAAAACCATGTATGATCGAGTGAAAAATGTTGAGATTCGTAAAGAATGCAAAGCTGATGTAAGCGTGGTGAGCAAGATTAAGAAAGGGACGCTTAGATAGTTTGGGCATGTAGAGCGAATGAACGAAGAAAGGAGTGTAAGGAGAATATATGACGCGAATGTGAATGGAAGAAGAGGCCGGGGACGCCCGAGGAAGACATGGCACGATCAAGTGAATCAAATACTCGAGTCGGGCCATGTCAGAAGCCGGAACAACAGAAGAGAATGTATGAGGCGTTGTATGAATGTGAATGAAGCAAGAAGTGTATGCCAAGATCGAGTTGTTTGGCGGTCCGTCCTCTCTGCCTACCCCTGCGGGGAAACGGCGTGATGGTTAGTTAGTTAGTTATTTCAATTTGAGGTGTTGATTTGACTATCATATCCTTGTGTATTTTTTTGGAAAATGTTTTTTCGAAAACTCTTGTTTGTCTTCATCTTAAATATCGCGTAGAACGTTAATACCATGACCAAATAGAAACGAGACGTATTCTTTGCTTGTAATTCTTTCGTCTTTGGTATAATTACATTAATGGCTCCGTTTTAAATTTATTTTCTCCCACACGCACGCACCGTCGTAAATTCCACATAATTGTTCGCATAAACTATGAATTAGTGCCGGGAATTTGTGTAATTTTTAATGTGGAAAATTGGTCCGGGAGCGTCATTCGTAATGTTAAATGTTGAGACCTATAGTTATACGCAATCATTATTCAAATTACTTGTGTGATTGAATCATTAAGATTATATTTTGAAGGAACCAGTGTGAACCAAAATTGACTTACTTTCATTCTCATAGTGAAAAACGAATTTAAAAAAGAATTTGAATTCGTTATCTAGATATGCACCTAGATTTATAGGTAGAGACCTGATAAAATTTCGCGTTCGCTGTAAAGCTGATTTGAACACGAATAATGCGAATTTCGTTATTCTGATGAGAATAGCACAAAATTTGTAATTTTCGGGTAAATAACGAATATTTTTTAAAATAATGCGTTCTAAATATTGCTTTGAATACGGTTTTGACAAGCTTGAATAGCCATAAAATGGAAGACATTTAATTATTTCTAATTTTGAATTTGTCAATTCATGGTGGAATTCCATATTAAAATGAATTTTTTTTGGAAAATAGTTACAAGGGTTTTTTAATAAAAAAAAATCATTTTAATATGGAATTCCACCTTATTGACAGTTTCAAAATCAGAAATAATTAAAAGTGCAAACACAGCTCCACTGAAGAGACTATACAAATATATATACCATAGATTTAGTATTAATTGTACCAGTCTGAGGATGCCCGTGATAGGGTGAAACCGGTCCGGTCGAAAATAAATAAGTGTAAAAAAGTTACAAAGGTTTTTTAATTTAAAAAAATCATTTTTTGAAGACATTTAACTTCACTTCGAGATTTAAAGAAAAAAAAATATTATTTATTTTTTAACAATTAAAATAAAAATCACTGAGAAATATAATATTAACAAATATCAAACGGAATAAGACAGAGGTTCTGTGTTCGATTCCCAGGTGCGACTAATACCTTTTTATTTTCTATATCTTTTTCGGTTTCATGTTTCAATTGAATAGGTTATTCCAATAAATTTTTAAAAAATAAATATATTTTACAATATTGTTGCTAAATTTCAAAAAAGGAAAAAACCTAATTTTGTTTCTAAATTCCACTTTCTTCCTTGTAAAATGACACCACTTTTTCGTAATAATAATGCAAATTTCGACAAAATAACGCTAAATTATGCTCCAATCCATGCGTACTACCCGTATATCAGCTGCCTACCGCTGTTAACATTTCTCCCTGACGCTTCATGTTCATTAGATTAGATTTTTTAAGCTTTACAACTTCTTATTCTTCGTCAGCCTTAGACATTCTAGCTTCCCAACCTTCTTCCCCATCTCCTTCCCTCCCCAGTCCCTTCAGTCTCACAACATAACGCGATTGGGAATGCCATTGTCCCACTGGCTCCGGACAGTTGGGAGCAGATGTGCGGCATATAAAAAAGATATGGACTTGACTTTTGGTAAAATAAATTTAAAATAGCGCCAACTAAGAACAAATCGACGTTTCGTGTCATAAATCACAAAGAAGTGCAAAAAATAATTCAAACGATTTCCATATTTTAATTTTTTTTTGTGTCTGACCGCTTTCTTTTTCGCTTTAGCCTTCAACGAATTCTTCAACTTTCTTCAAATTGGAAAAATCGAGTCGTAATCTTACAAAAAAAATACTATTTCATTGAAACAACATTGAGATTTGTGTAACAAATATTTTAAAAGCACCTCTGGCACTAAAACGAAACGTGCTACGAACCTGGGAATTAATCCATTATTTTATTTTTAATCAAGCTCTGTCTGATTTTCGTTGTAAGCTTTTGGTTGAAGAAAAATGTAAAAGCAAACATTATCAATGGACTCTCTCTTCTTTTTCATTTCTCGGATTAATCTTTTATTTTTTTAAAAGCGTAAAAACATTGAAAAGCTCTCCGTGATAGACATTTATCCCATTTACTGATGCTCCTTAATTGAAACGTACTTGAGATTATCCGTAAATTACAAATTAGCCCTAATTTTAGAGTAATAATTAAAATTATTCTGAATAATGTACTTCTTTTGTGGATCGAAACCGCTGAATTCTCTGTATTATCTTTGTAATCCTAATATTATTTTTGAGTCTAATATACCTAGAGAGTCTTGGAAAAATATTTAATTTGGGATGTTTTTACATGTATCTTTGATCTTTGGAATACTCATGGAAACATCATTTCAATTATCCAGCTAAATACCTGAAATGTAACATTTTAGTGGCGCCTGAATCAACATAACCTTCGCGTGCCTACCTCAACGGCACTGAAAATTTAGTATTTTCTTTTTTTATGTTGAGCTTTATGGATATATCATTTATTTTACAACCGCCAGATAGTAGCCGAGTGGTCCGAAACGTCAGGTTCGAAAAGTCCTCCGCCATTGCACAAGCAACATTTCCCGCTTACAAATATACTTATGATTTCAAATATTTTCAAGTTATTCGTAATCTGACGGCCTCCGTTGCCGAGGAGGAAGGTTCTCAACATCGGATACGGAGGTCGTGGATTCAAATCCCAGAAAAACTTATATCGTTTCACAATTAATTCATTTAAAACACTATATAGAATATTTGCGCACGTTCCAGAGCGGAAAATGCTCTCAGTATCGCCGTGGTGAAAGTCCCCTATTCAAAATTGAAACGTTGCTTGAAATTACTTTAGCCGTTTTTGGTGACCAGATATGAATAGCTAGGTACTTCCCCACTTTCCTCTTCCCCATTTCCTTATCCTCCCCACTACCTTAAGCCTCACAACATTCCCCAATTTGGGATGCAAATCTCACTGGCTCCAGGCGGTTGGGAGCAATTGGATATTCACTTTTTTTAAACCCACGTACAAAAAGGAAGTGTGTGTGTATTTTTTAAGATACTTATTATATATATAACAATATTATTTACATGGTAACAACAGTAGGTATGTAAGTACTAAAAATGTTTATTTATTTATTTATTTATATAATCCTTTTAGTTTCTTCTTCTAAAAATGAATACCTCACTAATTGAGAATTTCTCGTGTTTGGAGAGGGAGTACTATCAAAAGTACTACTAGTTTTGTTTTCCTAGGATCTGAGCTCAAAGAGCGTAGGTTCAAATCCTGGCGAATACAAATATTTTGTTCATCCATAACGATCTATGTAGAATATTTTTACTTATATATGCTTTGCCTTTGAGTCAAGTGAAAGCAGGTTCAACCCCCTAACATTCCAATAAATTACTTTAGCTATGCTTGCTGCCTAGATCTGAATAACGAGGTATTTCCTAGTTGTCTTCTTCACCTTTTGTTTGCCCTCACACATCCATAAACCACACAACATTCCGTAATTCAAGAATATAGGCGAGGATTAAAATGTATTCTGTCCAACTTCAAAACTAATTTGTGCTGACGGATTGCACTAGCTTTCTTCGAGGTATGCTTTTCTTGGGTTCTTTTTTCAACAAAACGCATTTGTCTTCATAGTAGCAGGGTGCGTATTTTTCTCGTAAGTCTCATTGTATGTTGGGAACTATTGGCGCAATAAACGAATAAATAAATTCTAAATAAAAGAAATAAAAATTACTTTTTATTCACCGCTTTATTAATATATATAATATTAACGTGTTTCGAAAGCGATGCTTTCCTAATCAGGAATAAACAAAATAATAAAAAATAATAATGTCAAGTAGAGACAAATTATAAACATAAACAAAAAGTTGTCACATTTTCGAAATTCATCATTCGTTTGATATAAATAAATGTTTAAAAAAATTATATACAAATACAATCGGTTTACCATTATACAAATTTGAAATTTCAGAAATCAGAAAAAGCGTTATTAATGAATTAAATATAATTCATAATCCAAAATAATTTCTTTTTTTTAAATTTCTAAAATAAATTTGTTATTCAATGTTTTATGATATTTTTTATTATCAATTTTTTTTAATTACTTATCTACTTTAATCAATTTTTATTTATGTTTATAATTTGTCTATTCTTATATTATTGTGTTCTATGTTTATCATTTATCTGTACTTAACATTATTATTCTGTATATTCCTAATGAGGAAAGTATCGCTTTCGAAACGTTTTGATATTAAATATTACTTAACTGAAAACCTATTAAAAGTTCATTTTTTTCAATATATTTATTATACTAGACGTAATGGCACACAAACTAACTGTAGGGATCAGCTGATCCCGGTGTGCGGGGAGTGCTGGGAGGGGAGAGAACACAACCTTCCGTTCCCTCTGCAAGGAGGAACGATACTAACGACAAGACCCTTATTTACGACTTTTGTAATTTTGCGGGTTTTGTCCGTGTGACTATGCTTGGTCTAGATCCAGTGAGAGGAATGGAGGTCCAAGATAAGCGGTAGTCAGAAGGAAAGAAGGCGATTAGATCAGAAGTCAGAGCGGGCAGTCGAGAGAGAGGGCGTCTTATGAAGCAGGTGGTTGAAGGCTAACTAACTCGAACTGACCTTCGCAGGGTACTTAAAGCAGTCTACAACGCGCAGACCTACCGCACCCTACGCAAGTTCGGCAAGCCCCTCTGCCTCACACCGCCGTACTGCTGACGTTTTATTGAAGTCATTGGAGAATTAGAGGGACACACCTCGCCACTCGAACAAAAACATTTACAAAGGCATCGGGAGTCGGAATCGTTTGCGAACAGCGAAACCATATTTATTATGCGATCCGACTCCCTCACAAATTAAATATAATATCAACAATCTACACAAGTGGAATATCACAAATGTTAACACGAAAATGGCCGCGTCAAAACATTCTGGGAGAAGCAAACACGTCCGATACATTTACTATACGTATTAATTATTACAAACTGTTGGTTTCCCAAATAAAATAAAATAACAGTATATTAATAAAGTGGTCAATACAAAGTGATTTTTAATCCGTTTATTAATAATGAACCCGCAAAGTGAATACCAATCTTCTGAAGAAATTATAATAAATTAAACATAATTTTGATCACTTTAAGCAATAAAGATATTTATTAAGAATGATCTCAATATTTATTATCCTGAACAACAAAGATTAATCAAAGATATTACAAAAACCCCTAATTCAAAATAGGAGTAAAATATACATCTCGCTTTCATTAACGGGCTAAGGAAGAATGCTTCCATTCCAGGAATAAAGCGGGGGGCTATATTATCTCACTAGTTCCGAGCAGTCGAAACTAGGTGATCACACAAATTCAATTGTGAAAATAACATATCCTTTTAAAACATCACGTTATTTAACCAGTTACTTAGAGAAGCGTGATTTTTTTAAGTAATTCATATAGGTAGTTAATTATTCAAAGGAAAAATTATTTAAAATCAGTTCTTGTTTACTATTCGGATGTGGTAACTCCCGTGAAATTTAATTAAAGCATAATGTGGTGAAAATTATTGGATTACTTTATATTTCCATCGGTTTGGTGGAAACGTTATTGAATTATTATACATTTTTGCTGTATTTAAAAACGGTGGAAGTAATTGGCGTACGTGGTTATTGTTTTAATGAAGATCGGCGTGAGTGGCTTGTTCCATTTAGGCAACGGAAAGAGTGACAACCATCCAAATTTTCAGTAATCAAAACAATTCGTAAATGTTTGAATAGCGAATCATTGTGATGCGTAGTTATCAATAATGGTGATGTGTATAATGGTGATGCGTATCATGGTGATGTATAATATAGGTATTCCGTATCATGGTGAAGTGTAATATGGGTGTTCCGTATCATGGTGATATTTAATATTGATATTACGTGTCATGGTGATGTGTAATATGAATATTCCGTATCATGTGATGTGTAATATGGGTGTTCCGTATCATGGTGATGTGTAATATGGGTGTTCCGTATCATTGTGATGTTTAATATAGATATTACGTGTCATGGTGATGTGTAATATGAATATTCCGTATCATGTTATGTGTAATATGGGTGTTCCGTATCATGGTGATGTGTAATATGGGTGTTCCGTATCATGGTGATGTTTATTATAGATATTACGTGTCATGGTGATGTGTAATATGAATATTCCGTATCATGTGATGTGTAATATGGGTGTACCGTATCATGGTAACGTTTAATATAGTTATTACGTTTCATAGTGATGTGTAATATGAATATTCCGAATCATGGTGATGGTTAATATGGATGGTCCGTATCTTGTTGATGTGTAAATACACATTTTTAAGAGTGATATAAAGTACGAAATTAAAATTACGAAAAAAAAAACTGTCCCGAAGACCTAATCTAAATTAACCTAATTAATCTTTTTTATAAAAAAAATTAAATATGTTAGGTTAGATTAGGTTTTCTGGCTAGTTTTTTTATCGTACTTTTAATGAGTTTATATCACATAACAAGCCGTCCGTTAATATGCTTGGTGTAATCCCAAGTGACCAGCTCAGTTGTGGGGGCTTCATTGAAGCCAGAATAAAGTTAGCCTCTCAGAAGCTGGGCGTGCTCTACAGAGCCCACAGATACTTTAATAGCACACAACTACTGACCCTATACAAATTGCAATTGCGCCCCACTGTAGAATTTTGCAGCCGCTTCTGCCCAACACTTGTACATGGTTGACATTTTTCACATGAGAACGGGTTGCTTCTACGGCTCGTTCTTGTGTTCAAGGACTCGGCTGTGGAATGATCTGCCGGTCTCTGAATTTCCTACCTCCTTCATCATGGGTCTCTTCGTGACCCAGGTTCACTCTTTTCTATCCTCTAAAATACCCCCTACGCAGCATCCCCAAAGATGATATAGGCCTTGAGGAAAATTATTTCCCTCGAGGCCTCCTGTATGGAGATACAGTAAAAAACATTTAAAAATTGTACTGATTTATACGTGTGTTGAATTATTCGGTCACTTTATTATGAGTATTACGTTCCTAATGAGTATCACTGGTCGGGTTTTGTGAATAATGCGTGTCGTGGTGATTTTTATTATGGGTATTGCGCATTATGTTGACGCGTTTCATGGGAAATGCGTATCACGTTAACGCGCATTACGGTTATTGCGTACCATTATTATGTATATCATAAGTGTTTCTTATCACAAAGGTTGGGTATGTGTCTTGGGGGATACGTATCACTCATCATTCGTATCTTGAGAATATGTCTAAGGTTTCCAGCGTGAAAAAGTTGTTAACCCTATAATGGAAGCGAAAGCTAAAATTTATTCTGTCCAACTACAAACATTTTTTCAGTGAAGTGCCGAAGGCTGCGCCTTTTTTTCGTGGTAAGTTATTTTTTTTTCACTGAAGTCATTTTACGACTCATTTTATGGAGGGAAGTATTGGGCGAAATTTACTGATTGCTTCCCACAGACAATAAACAAGTACAATACATGTTTTTGATCAATTTAAAAAATGTTTATTATAAGTGATATTTATTATTTATTATCTTAAACCACAAAGAATGATAATTTTAAAGACAGGAGAAAAACGTCTAATCCAAAATGGGAGTTAAATATTTATTCTCCCTTCCTTTAATGGGATAAGGAAGAACGCTTTCATTCTAAGGTTAAACTATAAGCTGTTAAATTCTATATGAAATACATACTGGAACTTGGGTAAAATATTCAAAAATGCTTTCACTAATTTGCAAACTGCACATCTTTAAGATATTTTAGCATTTGAATTTAAAAGAATACAGTTCAAAAGTTTTATTCACAGGAAACGTTAGACACTTATCTAGCTACCCGTAAATAATTTACAGATAAATCATTACTAGTATTGCTTGGATTAGACATTTAGAAATTGTGAGTTTTGAACCATTTTGAGAAATTTCGACTGGTGATTCTAAAGATATTGCTTATTACCTAAGCGCGCGTGGATACTTTTCTCCTTGCCAGAATGGTTAGAAAGCCAGTACGCTGTGATTTCAACACTATACTTGTTACCTAAGCATACATGAATACTTTTTCCCCTTGCCCTATGATCAGAAAGCCAGTACGCTTGTAAAGTGCGGCGTTAGCTCTATAAACTTCGTGAATTAATAAAAAAAATGGTTAGTGTGCGATGTGCAGCACGTTCTTCCATCAGGCGGGCCGTGATCCGCCCAATTTTTCATCCTGAACGCATCATATTAAATAATTGGTAATTGGGTTCGAGCCGCGCCGCCGTCGTTCCAATTAACGACAAATCATTCTGGTTTGGCACAATGCAATTAATAATTCCTATGGATGGTGTATTTGTAAATAAATATTGATTTGCTTTATTTGTTAGTTTTTTTCAAATCTCGCAGGTTAATTTGAAAAACTCACCATTAAGAAATGCATTGCATTGTCTTTTGAATTGAAGTATCTATTGTAAACTGACTGAAACTTTAGACAATTATTTAGGTATTATCTTTTTTCGACTTTTGGAACCCTATTTTGGGAACCGCTAGGTTAAATTATGTGGTCACTTTCTATGGATTTTTTAAGGATCAACTAATGGATCTTTTATGGATCAACTATGATGTAAAATGAAATCTGGAATTCTATCTTTCTAAAACATATGTTTGACCTTAAGAGAAATGGAGATAGAATAGGTATTATGAGAACCGTCATTTAGTTCCCAATACGGAACGACTAGAATCAAAGAGTTAAACTTTGATCCGTATACTGTTATTGTAACGTTGGATTAGTAATATTCAAAGAGTTCTCTCCGCGGAGTTTGAGCTGATAACACGGAGGTCGCAAGCAATCTTTGAAGGCTGATACTTTTTTTTGTTATGTTAATGCGGTACAGAGTCCCAACTGCTCCCAGCTAACCAGAATCAGTAAGACTACGGGATCCACAATTAAGATATATTGTGGGGCTAGGAGGGATAGGAGAGGAAGGTTAGAATGTACCTTCGTGCCCTTGAGGTGATTTTTCACAAAAACGGCGCTATACAATCATCCAATTATTATTATTATTATTATTAGCTATTCAAATCTGGTTGCAGAATCGTCTAAAGTCATTTAAAGTAACGTTTCAATTCTGATAGGTGGTCTATCACCAGGGCTATACTAAGAGTATCTACCACTCTGGAACGTGCCGCAAATATACAATGTATTATTTTACATCAATTAAATGTGAAATAAAACAATTTACACTAAATTTACTTGCGCACGCCGGGATTCGAACCCCTCGACCACAGAGACCTACAAATTGAAAATCCACGTATTAATGTCAAGATGAAAAATGCTTTTTTTTATGTACCTATATCTAATATTAACCCTCAGAGTAATCAGAGATCTAAAATTCATATTTTTGTACTAATTGTACCAGTATATATATACTCGTATATTTTTTTAAATTTCTTATCGCAAAATTATTTATGTCTAATGATTTATAGAACCTTGTATTAATAATGGTCGGACGTTATTAACATAATACAACATGATATACCTTCACAGTCAAACGAGGCAAACACCATAAGCTTCAGCTCCTTAATGTCGTGCAATCAGAGCAATCAATAATTTGGGAGGCGGGTACCGCCGCCCCGGGAACCATTCATTGGATAACCAACACCTCGGCCATGGGTCACCCCAAATGGCTCGTTACGTTTGGTGACTTAGTAGGGGTGCCCGGATTCATGGAGTTAGGTTTGTGAAAGTCTTGGCGGAAGATGCGTCTGCCCACCAACTGCATGATCGGCCGGATCGGGAGAGGCCTGTTGAGGAAGACCCCTTCTCCAGCCGTCCTCTCAATCCATCGCCTTACACGGGAGTGGGAGGGATTCATTAATATATCTGTCACTCCTATATATACTGACCCTCAGATTCCTTATTAATTGTTTTGGGTTTAATTCGTAGAACTCCATTTAATTTTTATAAAATTTAATGTAATTCAAATTTAATAATGTTATTATTAAGTTCTGCAAGTATTTTTAGATGTTATTATTGTGACAGCTGTTTCGGCATTCAATGCCATTTTCAAACTGCAGTTAATCTACATTGTTACAACTTATTTATATGAATTCACTTACTCCCCCCATTCTAATTTGGACGGGTTTTTTAAAATAATGATTTATTATCGGTAAAACCGATTTAATCAGAAAATAATTTAAATTCTCTATTCTGTGAAGTTTTGACATTTATATTGTGTTTCCCCGTATTTTAATGCTAATGTTTTCTTAATTTATTTATTTAAATGTGTTATATTGTTTTGATAATGTGAACATACTGAGAAGCGGTGAATATGTAAGTTTCCTTACTTTATTAATTATTGTTAAATTAGGATCATTCATTCGTTTATTAATTTCTATTTGTTCAAGTAAATTTAATCTAAGACCCTTTCTATATGTAAGGGCTTAGGCTCGTTGTTGTCAAGCGGGACGTGATTATTCACTAAGAGATGTTCTGCAAATTTTGAAGAAGTGCTTTTATTTTTATAACGTGGTGTATGTTCTTATGTAATGAAATAATGATTGATATATTGCAGGGTTTGTCGAATTTTAACAGATTCCTACCCACCCGTTGTACCTTATTCCTTTCCAGAACGCCCTACCCTTTGCTTCCTTAAAAAAACCCTGTACACAGCATACCCAGAGGTGACACAGGACCTGAGGAAAATAATTTTTCTTAGAGCCTCCTGTGTGTACTTATTATAAAAAAACCTCTTCTACCTCGAATCGATACTTTCACATTTCGTTTATTTCTAGTTATGGATAAATACGTCAAACCTGGTGAAAGACCGATATTGAGATTCGAAAAGTTTCTGAACTGCCCTACCCATACGAACGTACGTGATACGGCCGCTATATTATCGCCCTAACGTAAAAAGCTGTATCCCGTACGTTCAGGTACAAAAAAAAAACCATACCCGAAATCCACAAAACATTCATGTACGTCAAGTTTGTTCCTGCATCATATTAGTATTTCGAGGTCAGTCGAAGCTAACGGATATGTTCGGGTATTTTTGTCTCTCTCATCCAAGTTGGTATATTGTAAACACGTATTGTTATTGCGAAATCTAATGAAAAAAAACTATGTTTTTTTACCTGCTTTTTGAATAATAACCTAAAGGACGGACGTATAAATTACTTCAGCGGTGTTTGGTTACCAGATCTGAATATCCAGGTACTTCTTAACTTACCTCTAACCCATCTCCTTTCATTTCCAATCCCTTCAGCCTCACTGGGGATGCCGTGGTCCCACTAGGGTGAGGACCCTCACGTATTGTCATAATACGGGCATGTGCTCAGTTTGGCAGTCGAAAACCGTGTAAAACCTTTGTATAAACAAATAACGTATCCAGAAAAATCGTTTTTATAAAAATATTACGAAGGTACCCGTAATACAGACTTTGCACAATAAAAAAAACCAAACGACTGCAAAAGATCTTTTAAGTCGACCGCTTGGGAAGCTCGTTTCCGAGCAATAATCCCTTAATCTCGGTCTCCTCGAGGCTCGGATTAATCGTTCCTGCTAAGTCCTAGTTCTTGATTTCCCGCAAAACCCAAGGGATGCTTTGAAAATTGTCTCTGAGACTAAGACCTAAACGCAGGCTTTTGGACCACACGAGAATGGAGGGATAGATGTAATGAAATAACGATTGAACTAATTGGAAGGTTTTGTGGAATTGTAACAGGTGGAAAAAGAAGCATTGTTAATAATTTATTAGACCGAGGAATCACTTAATTATTTTTTTTATAAAATTACATTAATTTTGTATGTGCATATCGCACAAGAGTTATAACTGTCCGTAGCCAGTGGGATTAAGACATCCCCATTTTGGGCATCTTGTGAGGCAGTAAGGAATGAAGGGAGGAAGGAGATGAGGTTCAAATAAGCCTAAAAAATACCTGGCTATTTGGATTTGGTCAACAAATATTGCCACAGTCATATCAAGCATCTGATGGCCTCCGTGGTCCCGCTCCTGTATGACGACCTAATGATGATTTGCTTAAAATTATTTAACGCTTTGCACGAAAAACAATTTCAAGGAAAGGGCAATTTATTTCTGAAATACACGTATCGAAAAAAAAACACGTTTTAAGATATTAGACAAATTAATTAAAAACAATATCAAATCCACAATCCAAAAATATGAATTTAAAAAACGTTAAAAACCAAATTAAGATGTTTTGTTTCGTTTCTTTAAAACGATCTGTAAAATTCGAATGACAATTTTTCTAATGTTATGAATAAATTTAAATAAAATACATAGCTTGGTATTACCACAGTAATGAAAAATATAGATCCGCCTAATTAAATATCAAAATTTTATTGCCAAACTCTAATCATAAAATAATATATTCATTCCAGTCCTAAAAATTATAAATATTTCAACAAACACCAACTCTTCTTATGCCACCAATCTTCTAATAAATAGAGCATCAATAGAAAAAGACGATAAAACAGCAACTGTCAAAATATCATATCTATAATTAAATTTTCTAATAAAACTGTGTTCATCTGAAGCGATCTGCCTTTAAGTATATTTTTTTGTATCTGTTAGTACATAATTAGATAAAGAAAAGGAAGTAGTATTTGTACAGCGCCCTTGAGGTGATTGTTCACAAAAACGGCGCTATACAAGTCATCTACTTATTATTATTATTAAAACATGAAAAAAAGGCATCACTATTCACTATATTATATTTTTATATACTATTATTAACTAGATATAGGAGGCACTGAGGTAAATCACTTCCATATCATCATTGAGCGTGCTGTCGAGGAATATATGCTTTATGTACTCCGTTACTAGAAACCATCCCTTTCGCGAAATAAAATTACAAAAAATGTACTCTACAAAAAATTAAAAAGCTTTTTTTCTTAATAAAATATGAAAGAGATGTCGTAAAAATATGAAAGTGCTTTCGTCCCCGATTTAAATGTTAATTTTACGTTCATTTGGTCATGCAATTTTATACGACTCATAAAAATAAACCGTAAAATAAATGCAACGAATCATAAATAATGCTTTCCAACAGCGTGATGCATGCAAAAAATATACTCTGAGCTGGCAAATATACCGTGTACTCTGAACATTGTTTTAATGGAGGGAATCGGTTGAATGCAATTTAAACTACTGTGAAATCTGTCTTGAACAAATACGAGAAATATTGTTTACTAGCTGACGTGTTCCGACGTTTCTCGAGATTAAGAATGGTTAAGAGGAATGTTTAGGGGTTGAGAATTCAAGCAAACTGAGTGTAAATGGGTGGAGATAATAATCTTTTTTTTTTAAAGGCAAACATTCTGGGTTACGAATAATCTTACAATATTTTGCTTGATTGAATTTACGTTACATTATTTGTGCTCCTTGGAATAAGATCGTAATGGATTAAAAACCCTGACCGAGGAAAGGAAACATTTGGTTATAAACAATTTACTAAAGTTACTTTTTGTACTCACTGAATAAAATGTATTTAATGTGTTATTAACTATTTGCTGCATCCTCTTAGCGATGCATTCCCGAGTTTCGTCGTCGGCTCATAAAGCTGAGTGATACGTAATTCAGTCTTATCAATATTACTCTTATCTTTTTTTTTAGTACTAAATTTTAAAAGCATTATTTTCCTCGTAGCACCAACCAGTACCTGTCAAACACATATACATAATTGTTATATTTTTTCTAGATATATTATATTACCATACTATGTCAATACCAGCTTTTTCCCTTCTGTTTTTGTAAAATGGCACTTAATGTGAACTAGACCTGTCAATTTGACTGTCCTAAAACCTGATTTGTTCCTAGTTGGGCGTTCAAAGCTTTCTTAAATATTTTTGTTAAATAATATGTGTTTCAAATAATAATAATTATTATTATCATTATTTGAAAATCTCTGACTACCATGAAAATAAGAGGAAGATGTTTCTGATCTCTTGTTGGAGAACTTAGCCAGCAGAGGAATTGTAATTACTTATGTATGGAGTTACTCTAATGAAAACAAAACGTTTGATTTTCCTTTGAAATTCAATTTTAATCGGTTTACAAACGTCTCAGGGTGAAATGTCCCATAAAGTTTTAAAAGTTTGGTAGAAATAATTTTATATTAAATATTCCAGACAGTAAATACTGCGGCATAAATTCGTACATTATGAGTACCGCACCCAAACACCACACGCCATCAACCCCGGTATATTTTCCTACCGTAAACTCACACCATCCATGGAATATTTTCTACAGGTCTCGCCATCTACAGATGACGCGCACAAACAAATGGTTCGGCGCCCGGCGCACTGAACACAAAACCCCTAGAAGTGAGAATTACATCGATTTTAGAATATTGTTAAGTTCTGGATTGACTGGGAGTGGGAATGCGGGAGAAGGAGAGGAGGATGGTTGGGAAAGTGCAGTTACGGGAGACGGAGCATTTGTACAGACTTACCCGGTGAGGGGCTTTGTTCCAGGGAGCTCGGCTCTGGACCTTTGACTAGCTCAGTTTCGGCAGGCCAAGGAGCTCCTCTGCAGGATCGTGGGCCGACGGGCGGTCTTATAATTGGGAACCAGACTCGAATACTTTGACAAATGAAACTATCGTATGCTTTCAGACTCAGTGGTTTAATTCAGAGGAAGGTACAGACACGGTGAATGTAGTTATGGTGAACAGTAGGCTAACCTAACCTCAAAATAATGTTACGGGAAAATTCTCTCTGATAATCTCTAAAACGGGCATGTAAACTGTGTCTCGAATAAAATACAACACCAACAGAGGGGGAAAATGTAAAGACAGCTCACGGTTTAGGTTGTTGCGACAATGGGGTTTCCGGGGAGGCAATTATTAGCTCTCCGAAGCGTAGTACGGCGGGGCGGGAAACCATCTTCAGTGCAGTTGCAGTGCGTGTGTTGCTTAGGTTGGGTCCGAGCGGAGAATCCGTGTTTCCAAGGCCGGGTCCGAGCGGAGAGTGCGAGTGTACGGGGCGAGCGGCCCCGCGTACGTGTATGTGGTGTCGTTTTCGGCCACTTGTGCGCTGGTGTCTAACGAGAGGCTAGTTTTAGGGACTATTTGCGTTATGTAACAATATGTACACTAACGTCCCCAAATAAAATCTTTCGCCTCCTAGGCCCCAAATAGATCAAAAGCCATGTCCACTTACCGCGCTCCTAGCATACGAGACAGTTCTCAACAATCAAATAAATTGCAGTCAATTACTTAAATTTAAATTATTATAATTGACTTGCTCAAATATGCAGGGGTAAACTAGGAAGGGTAAGATGGGATCCAAAGACTTGCCCCTGATCATTATTTTCTCCACTAATTTCTTCTTTGGGCGTCGTTGTACTGAGCACATAAATAATTAATAATATTTCAACATAAAGAACACAGACGATATTCGTCTGTGGCGAGATCGCACAATACAAATACCACGGCAGTTACAAACACAATACGAATATTGCAGTAGGTTGCGGGTGCGAATTAATGCGTAGTGAACGAAATCACAGCGGAAAATTATGCGGGCAGAGTCGATGGACTAGGTATGGATTACAATTGGGTTGGTTTATTTAGGATGCATATTATTGTGCAAATTAACTATTAGGCTATCCAAGTTGAACCGTAACCGGCGCAAACAAATAGTGTATACGAAATCACTGTGCCCGTCATAATGTTTCAGACCGTTGCATCAATGTTCAATTATTGCTTGATACTTACTCGCACTTATCTAGTTAATGCGTCGTACACCTCTAATGGTTTTCTTTTCTTGAAAGAATTTCTACGTGTGAAAATATTTGCTCAATTTTAACAAAATTCATGGAAAAATTGAGATTACTTCGAGCAAACCCGGCACGTCCACAACACGCTTCCATTCACAGAGCAAGTAATACATAGAGATTGCCTAATGCGCAAGGGAAGAAGCCAAAATAAAGGGAAGCGAGCTAAGCGTGCCACCAATGTAAGTAAAACAGCTAATTATTAAAAAGATCCGGCTTGTTTACAAAAACCAAGCATTTAGTATGACTATTTTGTGAATGTTTTATAATTTGCTTACCGCAGTTAAAATCACAGTAAACAAACGTGAACGGCAGTAAACTAGGCTGGTGCTAAAAATGGGTATCACGTGATCTTTGCCTCAAGACGTCGAAATGGTACGTTAAGGCAAATCTATTCATTCCGACGTCAGTGCTAAAATCGGATTGAGTTTTCAGTGGATGCTGCCAATTTACATAAGATCTTTAGACTCCTAGACCCCAAACAAGCCAATTAATTTGATTATCAGTTGAAGAAAAAAATGATATTTTAATTTTTTTATCCATATCTGCACAAGTAAGAAGAAATTAAGCTTACTTCTACCTCACAAACACGCCCACAACACGTGTCCATTGTTTTATCTCTTTACAGTTTACAGAACGCTTTTTTCTAAAGTAGGCTGATGTAAGCGTAATGAGTAAGATTATGAAAGGGACGCTTAGATGGTTTGGGCATGTGGAGCGAATGAACGAAGAAAGGAGTGTAAGAAGAATGTATGACGCGAATTTGAATGGAAAAAGAAGCCGGGGACGCCCGAGGAAGACATGGCACGATCAAGTGAATCAAATACTTGAGTCGGGCCATGTCAGAAGTCGGAATAATAGAAGAGAATGTATGAGACGATGTATGAATGTGAATGAAGCAAGAAGTGTATGCCAAGATCGAGTTGTTTGGCGGTCAGTCCTCTCTGCCTACCCATGCGGAGAAATGGCGTGATGGTTAGTTAGTTAGAAATGTGACTTTTAGCGCAACGAATTTTTTGCAATTTTCCGCACAAGATTTATAAAATCGACCTCAATTCAGGAGTACCACACACCCCCCTCAATACACTCCTATCTGTTTATCCGTTCGGTGTTTCAGCGCAGCAGCTTGCTGCAGCACAATGACGCCAGATGTTGCCTGGTGACCGGAAGTGGAACTATCCGGAAGCGCCCCTATCCCCGCGGTGTTTGCCCGAATATCTGGCGCAGCGCGACAAAGTTTACATGTTTGATTTTTTGGATGTTCAATCGTGACTTGAAGAGCGGTATCACTTGTTTTACTATTTTCCGTCTCTTTTAGTTTTAAATGTTCAGGAGGAGGATTCTGTTTTGTTTGAGTTAAGAACTCTCCAGCACGGCTATAGTTTGTGTTACACAACAATTACTCGTACAATATCATCACCTACATGTATATAGTATCGCCCTAGTGAAAGACCACAAATAATAATAATTTTATTAAGTTCTGCGAGTATTTTAGTTTTATTGATTCTTCATTAAAAGCCATTTTCAAACTAGTTAGAATACATTGCGACGATTTATTTATATGATTTTATTTACCGCTAACCAATTTTTAATATATTACTCCTGATGAAAGAAAGCATCGCATTCGAAACATGTAAGATATGTTTATATTAATAAAGTGGTGAAGACAAAGTATATTTTAATCATTGAAGAAGATAATATTAACACATCCCAAATGAACCACGAAACCGAAAAAAACAACAGAAATTAAAAAGATTTCAGTCGCATCTGGGACTCGAACCCAGGACCTCTACCTATCCGGGGTAACCGATTAACCAACTTAGCTAATGAGACCAGTTCAATTTACGCCATTTACACTGATATCATACTTCAAATTCAAGATTTGGTAATATTATCCTCCATTTTTAAAAATCCCATATTATTGGCTGCTATCCTTATGATGATTGCAAAGTTTCATCCCGAACTAAATTGCAATCGGAATAGAGTCTCGGATATACCCACCCGATTTTTATTCTACACTTATGTATATTTTTTTATGTTTATGTATAATTGTCGCTATGAACTCTGTTATTATATATTATTATATACGGCCTCCATGGTCGAGGGGTAAGGCTCTCGACTACGAATCCGAAAAATCCCGACGTGCGCAAGAAAATTTAATTTAATTTATTTGTGTTGTTTCACAATTAATTCATTTAAAAATAATATATACTATATTTGCGCACGTACCAGAGTGGAAGATACTCTCAGTATCGCCCTGGTGAAAGACCACAATTCGGAATTGAAACGTTGCTTGAAATGGCTTTTATCGCCAGGTATTCCCCACCTTCCTCTTCCCCTTCTTCTTCCCCTCCCCAATACCTTCAGCCTCACAACATTCCCCAATTGGGAATGCCATAGTCTCACTGGCTCCAGACGGTTGGGAGCAGTTGGGAATCTTGTAAGGTATTCATATAAACAAAAAAAAAAAAAAAATCTAAACATTTTTCAAGCATTATTATGTAAAAATGAAATCGCATATGTACACTCCGCTTCTCTACACAAGCATTCCTTAAAACGGAAGTTTAGTATTAAAATTTATTTTTGGATTTAAAATGTATTTAATTTCAATAATAATTTTTTTTTAAATATCCAAGGTGTTAAGTATTAATAATTATTTTGAAATTGCCAAACATATTTTGGAAACAAATCATTATTTTGACCTAAATACATTTGTTTTAAATTTTACATACGAATTCAACTAATTTACAATTAGATAAATATCATGTTTTGGAAATAAGAAAAATGTATTATGGAAATTTAATAGTATTAATAATATATTTTTTTAAAATAGCTATCTCTTAAAATTATTTTCACATTAATAACTATAAATGTAAATCTTTAATAAAAACAATTGTTATAATATTATTTTAAATACCTCTCTATTTTCTTGATTTTATTTATATTTATAAAAAAAATTATTTATTTTTTAAATTTCTAAAATAAATTTATTATTTAATATTCTATAATATATTTTCATTGTTTTTTTTTCAATTATTTTTTCATTTTTAATTCTTCTTTTTTTAAAAAGAAAGACAAATATTCCCTGGTTACGAATAACCTGACAACATTTGAAAATCTCCTTCTACCATCACAGTAAGCGAAATATGTTTGTGTCGTAAATGTAGGACTTAGCCAGCCGAGAAATTGAACTCGCGACGCCTGGGTGAGACCCAAAAGCGATGCCAACTCATCCACTCACCGGTTTAATTAATTACTTTCTTACCTTTATCACTTATTCTAAAAAAAATGTAGGTTTGTAATTTGTTCTATTTGCTTATTATTTGTCTATATTTGTCATGATTTTTAGTATATTGTTTATCCTGATAAGGGATGCTTTGCATCTGAAACATTAATTTATTAAATAAATATCATTCGATCATACGCAGTTCTACAATGCCCCCTCTCCGAGGAAGGAATTTCATTTTCCTTTAGTTTTCTTTCGTTCTTTTTCCAATTCCAGTATTTTCATTACCATGCATTACGGTTGGTTTCAGGTCTACGTTGTGGTCTGCTAAGCCTCGCTTTCTGTTGACTTCTCTTTTTTTGTACGCACTGCATTCAATCCTCCACTAATATAATCGCCCGCATCCATGAGTCATCCAGAGCTTTCGAAGTCCTCTAAAATAGTTATGTTCACGTAACGATCAACCATCTGAACTAACATCAGATTAATTTACGTACAAGGTTATGGTAATATGTGTATTTGTAATATGTGTCTTTGTAATATGTGTACATGTAATATGTGTATTTTTACACACTCGGTTTGAATAATAAAACAACATTTCTATTACATTTAAAAATAACCCCTAAAGAACTAACTAATATTTTCATTGTAATTTTTTATTTCTCATTCTGACGGGCGGTGAACCAAACGAGACATGATGTTTTATTTACGGGTCCATTTAAATCAGATACTCCTAGGATTCTGTGAAAAATTACATGTTTGAGAGGCTTTTGGGAAGTGGAATGCCATGATATTGGTTACACGAGATGGGCCTGATACAAGAAAGTATTTTAATAAATGGATTCGAAAACTATTTCCTTATTCCTACATGAAACATTCACTTAATCTTACAGTATCAAATTGTGTTGCCCCCCTGTTTAAAAAGTCATTCCAATCTGGCTTCCTTTCGTCTGAGTAAAAACATACTCTCTCAAAATAATTTTTGAAATTAAGGTAAATGTCTATATTTAATGTTAATATAGATGCTTATTCGGCTTCAACTGATTTCTGACTCCATTTTATTAATAATAAACCTCCGTTTTATTTATTTCTTTAGAGACGCACCGTCCATATAGCCACATAAGCACTGACTGCCTTACTTGGATGAAAATATAAATAATATTAAAATGTACGAAATTGTAGCAAAAATGCGCACGAAGTATCAAACACGAAACGCAGCGCCACACTTACCACACCACCATAACTGTGTCAAAGGCAGGAACTAAGTATGCAAAATGACGTTCGTACACATTATATTCAAATGTTGACTACATTCGATACATTCAAATGGACATGTGGGCGCAATGCGCGTCACGGGACTTTTTGTTTGTGTAAGTGTCTCAAAAGCAGTGCTTTCTGCAATACCGGAAAATGTACAAATCAATGCCATCTGTTAATACATCCATTAATTAGAACCACTCTACTAACGTGATGATAATATCATATTGACTTTCTTTTAAAATATTGTCTATTAATGTATCCGGTAATTAGCTTGTAATATGCATAAATAAAACGGTTATTTTGATATTTGATGAAGCATTCTTAGCGAAAACTTGTACGAATGGTGTTGCCTGAAGTATTTTTTTTGTGATCTGCTAGCCGATGTGTACCCGGCCTTGCTGGGGATTTTTTGTAATTTTTAGAATTAAGTTTTGAAGTTGTGAATTCTTGCTTGTCATTTGGGTGACATAATTGATTTGACGACTATTACTACCTCTAAATAAAGAAACAAAGAAACATTCGCTTGAAAATTTTATTTCATTCCTAATATATATATTTTTTTAAATACATCCAAATAAAAAAGTTTTTAAGTGGGTACCTACTTGTGTTTTCCGTTTTGAAAATATTCTACCCAAATAAACCTTCTTCTTTTGAATATGTAATCTGTGGCTAACCAGAGTGGTATATCTATGGGCTAACATCAATACAATATGGCAGGTTTAATGCTTTTCATACTAATTTTAAAACGTTATAGCTACAGTTTTACATATTGGATTTCATTCAAACTACTCTCTAAACCTTATTAATTTTCGAGAAAATCGAGGACACACAGACAAACATTAATTTTCACGTATATAAATTATTTCGCTGTTTTTCCTGCTGCCTGCCCATCAGACACTGGAGTTCACCGTTCGCAGTTTTGTTGCTGACTTATACAATAAGTTTTACATTTCGAGTCATGTAAGATAGTGCTAAGACCCATCTCGTATGTGCAATATCTCTGGCCTCCAATGAAAGCTTACGCCGCATGAATATAAATCTACCGATGTAATGAAACACGAAGCGCTTTAGGAATAAACTTTCATTTAAATTGTACACTCGCATTGAAATCCACACGTGTTTTAAAAACTCCCACGACCCAATGTATTTCGTAAAAAAAAAGACAAAATTTTAACCATAGAAAAATTTATATTGCTATTCATTTATGCTTAATAATAAGGAACTCCAGTGTATTTTTTTTTTAAATTTATATCAATAATTACGTCCAAACTTAAATACCAGCATATTTTCAAAAGTTAGATTTCGTGGTAAAATAATTTTCAAGGTTTCAATTTTTCAAAGGCTGCCAAAACGCTCGAAATCTGTGTCCGGTCGGTTTTGATCAGTTTTGAGGTTGGAATGTCAAATGTCAAAACAAGGATGAGCTTTACCGTACATAATTGTATATTCTATTCATGGTAAACCATAACGAAAAAGAAGTAATAAAATAATGTACCTTTTTAGAAACTTTAACTCACAGAATAATAATTGTTATTTCTAATTTTGAAACTGTCAATTCATGGTGGAATACCATATAATTTTTTACTTTTATTAAAAAACATTTGTAAAGCGGGTAACTTTGTAAACTTTGTAAAGCAGGGAACTCTCTCCCGACATCCATACTATATATACCATAGATTTAGTATTATTTGTACCAGTCTGAGGATACCAGTGATAAGGTGAAACCGGTCCGGTCGAAAATAAATAAGTGGAAAAAAGTTACAAAGGTTTTTTAATAAAAAAAAATCATTTTAATAATAATAGTATTGAGCATTAACATTATCATAATATCCGTATTGATAATTGGTTTGCTCATGAATACTCTAATTTCTTTCATGTATAATAGTTTTTCATATTGAACAGCAATTATAGAGCTTAAAGTCACCTGAATTAAGTTAAAATTTTGACAAAACTAAAAAAAAACACATTAAAAATACAAAACGAAATCGAAAAATATTATTTTTATACTAATCCAAAAACAGAATGCTCAAATGTTCCAAATGCAATTGTACCAACACAACACGGTGTTTTGATAAGCTGATTTCTTTATTCACTTTAAAATAACGCTTTATAAATTCTACGTATAATTATAATATTAAAGTTACATTTTCAGAATCCATACATTTTATTACTCATGTTTAGTTCTTTAAAATATTTTTTTTATGTTTCAATTTTTCAAAGCCCGCCAAAACGCATAAAATTGACGACCGATCGTGGGTGACGTCGTACTTTTTTTTTTAGTTCGATCCTTTGATGATTCAATATTCGATTTTTGAATGCAAAAATTAGTAAACTTTTTTATTCTTAAATTTAATTGCTTTTAATTGGAGGACACATGTGTAAAATGTCAGCATCCCTTCACCGTTGTTTTTGCACTATATCAAATTGTAAAAATACAATCATTACGGCACTCGAATAAAAATTTTCCTTGTTTTGTATGTCCCGAACCGCGTTTTTGAGGTTAAATATGAAATGTCAAAACGAGGATGAGCTTTTCCGTTCATCATTTTATATTTTATTCATAGTAAATCAGAACTAAACGTAAATAATAAAATTAACTACCTACTTAGAAAATTTGAATGAAATAATAAAAACATTATTTTTGATTCATAAATGGTTGCTTTTCAAATTTGACTATGATTTACGTAATTAATAAAAGTTTTGTAAGATTGAACAATAATTTTAATATAAAGCAGTCACCCAAATTTTTGTTTAAATTTCGCCAAAAAAAAAAATAGTAAATAATTTTTTTCATGCAAAACCAAAACCAGAATACGCGCGGACCTCAACTCATGACGTCAGATGTTAAAAATTCAATGGTACCAACAGTACAGGACATTTTGATGAGATAATATTTTATTTACTCTTAAGTAACTTTAATAAATTCTACGAGTATATAATAGAACTTGTATAATCAAATTCGGCATTTGCTGATCTCTTATATCATTACATATTTTTTTGAATCCATAACGTTTTTCACTGGACATCTGCGGAGGGCAAATACATAATACTTAATTAAGACATTTACATAGAGTAGATACATTAAATCAACATACTAGGCGGCTGCCTGTTTCATGGTGACCAACGGAATATAGTTACTTTAATAATAATAATAATAATAATAATTACAAAGCATTTATATAGCGCAGTTTTGTGTTATTTCACTTCAAGTACGCGTTACTATAAATAAACTTTAAAAAAATGATTAGTTTACTCCATTCGGTGGTATTTTACAGTTCTCCTTTTATATTCTATTTATACATTCTTAATATATTACATACATTATTGCTGATTCTTAATATTACTCCTACAGTACTCCTTGGGTGCATATTCACCTAATAAAATTACAAAATATTATACAGTATACACACCGCAATACAAAAATAATACATTCACAATAATCTGCAAAAGAGTAACATTTTAAGACAGGAGTCGGGTTGTCGGGTATGACTTTACGTTAAAAAAATAAATAAATACTGAAAAAACCGAAACCAAACAACTACCGGAGGCTTGAGAAAATGGTTTTATACAATAAATTGGATGGAAAATAAAATTTATTGACAGTAAGATTTTCCAACTTTTTTACTAGTCTAGTGTAAACATATGAATTTAGTATATAAAATGCTGAAAATTTGATTTTTTTAATAGAAAGGAGAAAAAGACATGCACAAGTAAAGGATTATAAAAATATACATAACCTGACAATTACAGAAAGCGAAAGATAGAGACAATTGGAAAAAAATCTTGACCAATAATGGAGGGCTTACGTTACGTTCCGATCTCATCGGTGAAAACAGACTAATCCGTGCAACAGAATGTCCGATAGAAAGAACCCAATGTTGAATCGACTCCAACATTCATTATATTTAGGATAGTTAGGTCGATGGTTCTTTTTCCTCTCGAAGTTTTGTTGCGTCGCTTTGAACTCCGCAAATACAAATGAATTAAAATAGAATAGAAATAGAATTATTGTGAATTCGCTACAATACCTGTTTATCATAAAAGGTTCTATGTGATGGAAAGTGGGAACCCAGCATTAGTCAGGTTGAGGATTGAATCCCCGATGCCTGGGCGGGAAGCGAACGCTTCAAACTGCTCGACCATATAACTGTTTATCTCTAAATAATACTGTTTTATAGAGATCCAACCTCTTGGTTTTACGCCATCTTAATATGAAAAACCGACAACGTACGCATATTTACATAAGTACCACACGAACCAAATGAAACGAACGTATCATATTAGCCATATTTAAAAAAATGCTCCACCAAATATAAAGACAGTTGAATACCTGAATTAAATAAAACACTAAATGCCTAAAAATACAACTTTAAGGTAACTATTTAAAAATGGTCATTGCTCCATTGCCAGTACCCTAAATAAAATCTTTAGTTCCATAAAAAATATGTGTGGCTATACATTATCGAGCAAAAGTCGTATGTACCATGTGTGATGTCCTATGAAAAGCACTATGTATCGCTGACCATTAGCCGTACTTAGTATAAAAATGATTTATCTGCCAATGGATTGGATACACATAGTCGTTTTAGTAACTTTTCACGAAGCACTTAGATCCTTTTTTGTGAAAGGTGTCGAGGCACTTAACGAATTCTAAAACGAAATTAGCTATATTTTTAATTTCATGTAATATAGTAATAACAAAATCAAATATTTCTATAAGGCTTTATATATTTTTTAACAAATAGTGTTTTTATTAAATGAAAATTCTATATCCAGTTCAATATTTTTAGCAGTTAGTTCTAATATTAATTAATTATTAATTTTCTAATAAACCCTGCTTGCTTACATCATCTTCCGATGCTCCGGAGATGCGGAGATACCAAAGGCAGTGGTCCGGGGTACAGAGTACAGAGACAGAGCGAGTACAGCATCACTACAGGAACATGTCACCTTACATAGGTCCGCCATTGAGGGCCTGTTAACAAGGTGACACAGCCAACCACTCTGCCTTTGGAGTACATCGATCATGGTAATACTCAGTGGCGTGCAGTTCATAAAAGTTAAAAATCTGTGCCTACTCTAAAAAAATGAACCATAAACAGAAAACGATATTAAAAAAAACTGTACAAATAAAAGTAAGAAACTTATTTTTTTCAATTATTATTATGGTCACAACAATCATCGGAAGATGATAATATTATAAAGATAATATGTTTAATAAATCAGGGGTGTATAAATTAATTTCGAACGATTGCATAGGAAACAACTTTTTTTTACATAGAAAAGACTTCAAGAAATTTTAATATTGAAGTTAAGGAACACCTAAGTAATAATAATTATTCTGAATTTGCTAATCATGTTTTGGAAACCAATCATTCTTTTGATATATAATTGTAAAAAATTAATATGATATATAATTATTTTTATAAACAATAATTATTAGCCTGAAACACTCATCCAAATTGAAAAAAACCTTTCCGAGCAAAGATAAATGTCGCCGACAGGACTCGAACCTGCACCCTTCTGATTGCCGGTCAGATGCTCTACCATTGAGCTACGTCGGCTTATCGCATATTATATTATATTTGACAAGTCAAATCAATTTACACCAATAAAATGTAGACATAATTTGTCTCGATGCCATCTATTTGAGGGATTTAGCCGTTACAAGCCTTTCTCATACTAATAAAGTTGGTTGTTTACAGGTGAAAATATAATAAAACAGTAATTATTGAATGAAACACTAGTATATATTGATTAACTTGGCGGGTTTGCGATAAGCCGACGTAGCTCAATGGTAGAGCATCTGACCGGCAATCAGAAGGGTGCAGGTTCGAGTCCTGTCGGCGACATTTATCTTTGCTCGGAAAGATTTTTTTCAATTTGGATGAGTGTTTCAGGCTAATAATTATTGTTTATAAAAATAATTGTTACCCTTTGCGCTATGCACAAAAATCTTGTCTTAAAAACTTTAGTTTATCAATTAATTGATATATAATTGTTTAAAATTTTTACATACAAATACAACCGGTTTACAATTAGATAAATTTGAAATTTTCGAAATTAGAAAAAGTGTTAAACGTGTTTATTTAATACACTTAATAATCAAAAAAAATTATTTAAAATAGCTCTATCTTGAATATTTTCATATTCATATCAATAATAAAAATAATTTCTAATTTAAATGTGGGGAGGTTTGTGTAGTCCCACACATTCCATATAAAGCATTCATAAATTAGTTTATAAAAATAAAATAGGCGAATGATACGTGACACACAGAATATAAATAAAAAATAAGGACTTGAAAATAAGCCATTTAAGGAGCTGCGGCATTTACATTTGTGGGGGGCCAATATCTTTCTCCAGTAAGCGTCGATGCTGGAGGCTGGACTGAGGCGGGCCTCTATGATGAGGATATTCCCGTAGCTGTTTATTCGTTTCCTTATTCCAGCCACCTTGGATCTTATAAGGGCTGCAAATCCAGAAACTCGCCCCGCCATGAAAATACTGCAAGCGACGCACGCCGCTGGAAACATTCTATCCTATATTCCTATCAGAGTGATCCGTTTTGATTATTGGATGAACTGGCTATCACTATAGTGTGTTTCTAATATTCGTTGTCATATTAAAGTGATTGTCATATTGAGGTGATTGTCATGTTAAAGTGATTGTCATAATAAACTACTGTATGTTAGAACATACAGTGATGTGAATATATATTCCATGTTCTTCGCATCCAAAATAAACAGAACTGCGTTAACTCTTCTCATTTTGGTGTTGTAGTTTTCTCTTCCCCGACAAAATTTGTGATTCGATAATGTTTGAATTCCAAATATTATCTGTGTTCCCTACTCTTAATTTCGTTATTATCACGTGTATTTGAAATAAAAATAAAGTCAAAACAAATTTAGGACTTCCATAAATTTTGTTATTTTCAATGATGGTGAAGAATTAAACATTTACTCCATAAACAATAAATAGATACTTACATTGTCCATAATCGAGTAGTAAATACGATCAGTATCGCACTGGTGAAAAAACTGCCTTTCAGAATCAAAACGTTACTTGATATGGTTTTAGCAGTTTTTGGTGGGCAGATCTGAATATCCAGGTACTTCCATAGCCTCCTCTTACACATCCCACTCTCTTCTCTACTTTTTTCAGCCTCACAACATAGGTACCTACCCAAATTATTAAAGCCTTTTCACACTAGCTTCGGGCAGTTGGTATTCTTGTGCAGTATTCGCACAAAATCCATTAAAAAAATATTAAATTTTGTTAAATTGTAATTTTCTATTATCTACCTACCTACTTTCTAAATACATATTTTATTTATTTTCTTCGATTTACTTTATACTTACAATAATTTTCTTTTATCCTTGAACCCAAGTGATTTATTAGGATCAAAAATATTAAATTCACAGTCCATCCAGCCAGGTTTTCGCCATTTCCTCATCCGCCGGAAATCCCTCCTACCTGCAAGTAACGGTGACAGAAGTTAACCTTCGCTTATCCACCTGCCTTCACAGTGTTCCTTTCTCCCCCCGAATGATCGCCTTACCCCCCGAATGTTCCATGTACCGCGATGGGATAAACCGTCAACTTCCCGGTTAGTTACCCGCCATTCAGCGGCGGCTGATGTGCAGTGATTGTTGGAAGTTACGTGCGGGAACTCAAAAAGTTTGTTCAAATATCAGGATGTTTGGAGGTTTTCGATGGTTCAGCATCTTTAATTTCATTTTGTAGGTATTTTTAATTTTTTTTTTTATTTAAACCGGACAAATCTGTTTTAAATCTGTATGAATGTATTCTAACATGAAAAATAACATCAGAAAGCGAAAAGAAAATTGTAAAAAACAAACATTTTTTTAAAATATCGTTGTGTAATGAGGTGCATCCATAAATCTTTCAAGGTCACTCTACTGATACTATTTTACAACATTTTTTGGTAATGTGTGTTTTATTTAGAACTAGCTTAACTACCTGGCGTTGCCCGGGGTTTTGAATGATTTAGAGTAAAGTTTTCAGGTTGTGATTTTCCTCTTATTTTATACGTCGGGTGTGCAAATTTTCATCAAGCAATACTAAAATTTTGCTTTATGGGGTAGGAAACCGGAAAGAAGGTGGTTTTTCGAAATTTCCATATACACAATGACCTTCCTCTTGTTTCTAAAATCAACTGTACAAAAGTTTCATCAAGCTCAGAATAAAACTGTAGATTTGTATAAAAAACAAACACACCCATAGACATTCTATTTTATATATAGTGTGTTAAGAAAAGTCCCTTACTTACTTTAACCAGTGATTCCTGACCTTATTTTGAGTAAAAATTGTCAACAAAATTTCGTCTCTGAAGAAAAATATTTATTTATTGATAAATTTCGTCACCGGTCACTCAGCCAAGTAACGTTTAAAAGTTTTTATTGTTTCTCCATGTAACACAATTAAAATCCATTTAAATTCTTAAAAAAATATTTAGAACGTTTATTTACCTTCCGCTACTTCATTTAGACATGTTCATTTTTTCTGTGTAACACAATCATCAATTCTTTTATTTTTTCTCATTAATTTGTCTGAATATTATTTTTAAATATTTATTTATCTGTATCTGTGGGAAATAATTAGGATGCAGTTGAATTCTCTGGTAATTGTACATTACTTTAATATTATAAACAAAATAAAAATTAATAAATTAAATATCGTCCCGATGATTAAGGATGAGAGCGTTGCTTGAAATGGCTTAAGCCATGTTTGTGGCCAGTTCTGAATGGCTAAATCCTTCTATACCTTCAACCCACCCATCTCCTTTCCCTCCTTTCCCTCCCAGAAACTCCCTCCAACCTCTCAACAAACCCCGATTGGGGTTGCCATGAGTCATGGCTCCGGGCAGTTGAAACTGCGCGATATTCAAATAAAAATATTAAAAGAGGCCTTTCCTAGAATCGATTTGGACTGCAAAATTATTAAAATGCCGATGATGATGATGATTGTCACAGACGTGAAAACAATACGATTACTGCGCTAATTTAAAAAAAAAACTATCACAAAAACTTCAAATACAGTTTCATCAATGAAACAAAAGCAAAACGCAGATTGCCAGACAAAAAAAAATCCCCTGACAGAGTTAGGGTATCCGGCATCTTCTTATATATCGATGAGTATATTTTCATTCCTTAAATATGTTTTGTTCTCCCGAAAGAAATGATCTTTACGAACACCAAAATATTCAATATCGATACGCTCAATGCGTTTCGATTATTTTTTTGTGGAAGACCGTCCCTTTCAGCGGGAATCCCCCGCCAGTGAAATGAATACTTTGTGGTTCCAACGAAATAAAAATAAACCGGAGATTCGAATGAACTTCACGTAAATTTCTCGTATGTTTTTGTTAGAAATGCGCATTTCCTTATCACTTTTAGTCCTATTTTCGTTGGGAAAATGTAGTATTGTTTAATCCTTGTTTTATCAAATTGTGTGTATGATTTTTACTACTGGGATCTGAAAAAATGTAGTCCATATTGACAAACACAAAATTTTGAAAAAGGTGAGTAAAAAAAATCAAATACAACCGATTTACAATTAGATAACTTTAGAAATTTTAGAAATTAGAAAAAGCGTTAATAGTGAATTAAATGTGACAAATTATCAAACATATTTTTTTTTTAAATAGCTATCTCTTTATTTTATTTTCATATTAATATTAAAAATAAAAATAATTTATTTTAAAATTTCTAATATGAATTTGTTATTAAATGCTTTACAATATTTTTTTATTAACATCATTGATTAATTACTTACCTACTTTAATCAATGTTTGTTTATGTTTATAATTTGTCTATTGTGTTCGAATTTTTATCATCTGTGTATACTTGGCATTATTATTTTTAGTATTAATCCCGATGAAGAACGTATCGCTATCGAAACATGTGGATATATTTATATTAATAAAATCTTAATATAAAGTAACTTATTTAATTCATTTTAAAAGTATTTGATGTTATTTTTAAGTATTATAACAGATTAAAAGCTTATGACTTGAAACTCAAATGAAGTTAGTAATTTTTTTTTTTTTAAATTAACGCAAACATTTTTTATGTACCAGCCCGTCCAACTACGAGTATAAAATAAAAATTCGAAAGAAATGACTGTGATTGAAAATACGTTAAATTTTAGACGTAAGAAAACATGTCTGCCATAATCATTAATGTTGAATTAGAAAATAAATATTCTTATTTTAAGTATTGAAACACATATGTATTTACGTTTATAAATTATTACCACACGTTAACGCGAGAAGAATGAATTAAATATTTCGATATAGTTATAGTTTTATATAGTAAATCAATTCTTAATTCCATTGAAAAAATAGTATTATCAAAATATCTAATATTCACAAACTTTGTTAAAAATGCCGTACTTGTTTGAAATTTTGGTACTATCATTTTTTCACGGAAATTAAGATTTTTTAATACAAGCAGCAGATTCTTTGTTTTCTCAATGAGTTAGTTAAAGCAATATTTCAGCAAAATAATGATTGATATAATTTATATAATTTTAAATACGAAATTGGGTACCATATTTTTCCATTCCGTTGTCGAGAAACTAAGCTAATTAAATTAATATATAGGAGCCTTTATTAACTTTAATTTGCATATTTTCCAAAAATATGTAATGTAATTCCTTCAAGACACCGAAAACTTATTCTTGCACACTTTTTAATTTTTTTTTTATTGTTTAATATTAATTATATACAGTGGAAACTTATACCAGCTAAGCCACTGCAAGTAGCTTGTCAGCAGGAGTTTATTTCAACAATATAATATAATACAACAATAAATTACAATCATCATACAAATGTAGGGCAAAATTATTATATTTAGGAGCATGCATGTTGTGATCAATGTACATAAGTTGAAAAAAAATTAAAAAGAAAAAATAATGGAAAAAAGCATCACAGTTTTGTTATTGAGATATTAGAGTCCAATTTAATAACACCGATTCAAATAATATTATAAAAATGTCAATATCATAAAAAAATACCAAAATTATAAAAGTACCAATATTATAAAAATATCAATATTATAAAAACATTAATATTTAAAAAAATATCAACATTATAAAATTACCAATATCATTCCTATATTTTGTGTTGAATATAGAGGTGGGACATGGGTGGCAAAAACACGTGAGACAAAGACATGGATGGCAAAGACACAGAGCTTTTCCATCTATTTTTTAATATATGCAGGTTCAGGAGTTCTATTTAATTGACTCAATAAAGTAAATTAATATTTTCCCTGTTAAAAATATATAACTTTCCAACATTCTGCAATACATAACAATAATTAAACATACAAAGACTCCAAATATCAATATCTTTGCCCAATAATCTGTTTACACCATTTGACTAATTTATTCATATTCCGCCCGCAGAAGTCATTGATGTTGGACTATCTGATCACAGACTAGTTCGAGCCTTCAAAAATTTCAATCCACCATAGCCCATTTTTGAAGAGGTCAAGTGCAGTGCATGGCGACAATTTAATACGACCCATTTTAGCAGTGAACTCAAGTAAACAAATATATGTGATAGCAACATTATAAATAACTACAGTCTCCTGTACCTAGGACCTAGTTCATAAACATAACGAGGTAATGTTGTCAAAACGTCGTCAGCGAAGATCCAATGCTTGGTAGGATGATGACTACAAATTAGTGAAACATTTGACGAGAATATTTGAGAGCCACTACAAAAGTTTTCCTTCTGATGACAATCGTGGAGAATGGTCAAGTGCCCAAAAAGAGTATAGAGCTACGGAACCACAAAAACACAATACACATTCTGGAGGGAGAAACTGGATGAAGAAAAGTTTCCGAGAATATTCTGGCAATCACTACTATCTGTTTGTGGAAACGGTGCAGTGGAAATCAGTTCTGACCTGTCTGCTGAGGACTTCGTCATCTTCTTCAGATTAAGAATCTCTTTCCCACGAATGACCAATGGGCTGGCACTATCATACTTGACTGATCGTAACGTGAGGGACAATCTTACTCAGAGACAACTCACGCTCAGGTCGGCAAAGTCTGATGCATGACTGGTTGAACCCTCTCGCGTACGATTGCTGTTAGATTTGGGGACAGAGCTTTCAATATTCTGGGCCCACATTCTTGGAATGACCTTCCATTTGTTTTTAACCATTTATTATTATTATTAACCATAGAAAATATATTTTCAACTTCAATATTTTAGAAGAGTCACGAGATATATTTATAATAAAGTGGTGATTATGGAGTAATTTTTAATTTATTTATTAATAATGACGTCATAAAGTGAATACCAATCGTTTGAAGAAATTATAATATATTTATTCATGCCTAGAAGGCTTTTACATGTTTAATTATTATATTGTACACGCCCTCTATGGGCTTTTGCATATTTTGTCTTGTCTTGTCAAACAACTGGTTCGTGGGTGTAATTTACCAGTGTACCGGTATTTCAGGGGAAGGAACTAGCGTCATTGATCCATTCGGCTCCGGTTCACAGTCGGGAAATACGCCAAACGCGCGCCCAACCTTTGTACACAGTTGACATTAATTTGTCAAATAAGAACGGGTCGCTTTTACGACTCATTATAGTGTTTAATAGCTCGTCTGTGGGATGATTTTGTGTTTCCTCCCTCCTAGAATATGGGTCTCTTCAATACCCGGGTTCAGTCATTCCTGTTTTCAAAAAGACCCCCCGCACAGCATTTCTAAAGATGACGGAGGGAAATAATTTCCCCCAGTGCCTCCTGTATCGAGTTGAGCTAATGTACAAACAATAAAAAAAACAAGCAATCAGGATTTCTGTTGCTTCATGTCGTCAGAAAGTATGGCTTGGAGATTATTATTTCTCTCCGACTTCTGAGTTTAATTTGGCGAGATCCAATGATCCGGAAAATTTGCTGTGTCACAGTGATCAGTACCAGTACCTACAAGAGCGGCGACCAGCCCTCCCCTTCCCCGTCTCCGACTCCTTCCTTCTCCTATTGCCTCTGTTTCATTCCTTTCATAACCCCCCCTTTACTATCGTTCCATCTATTTTTACTACTTTTACAACTTTGAGCATGGTGTTTCCGTTATCAAACGGTATCCTTAAATCATTTTTGCTTTGTGATATATCTGTTTATTTTAAATAAATTTAAAGTCAGTAGCGGTTAAAACAAGTATAGTTTTTGAATATTACCTGTAATCGCAGAACTTGAACTTTTGATGAATCCTTCAATTTCTGTGAAACAACCAGCCCTTAGTCGTCTTTATATTTCACAACAAGAATATTTGGCTATACGAGTATACGAATGTATCTGTAAAAAAACAGTACTCGTTCACTAAAAAAAATAGATAATATTAGGTAAATCAGAAAAATCTTTAAGCATGCGTATGTTCGACAAGCTTTTTTCTATAATTTTATTAATAAACTATTTTCACATTTTTCACAGCATTCAAACGATAAAATAACCTTTTTACATTTTGTGTACGAGTATTTCAAGGCGTTCAGAATCTTTGTAAAACTCCTTTCAACTTTCAAAAGAACTCAACCTTTGCAAAGTTTACGTATAATTGATTCATCAACCGGCGTACATTTTATTGGAACTTATCTTATAACGATCCAATCACGAAAAACAAAAAAATACTCCTTCAGTATTACAAATAAAATAATCAATTTAACCAATCAGTGGAAGAAATAAATAATATGAAATTGAAAACAAATATTTTTTAAAGAAAGGCTCTTCTTTGACATTTCTTTTTATCTAAGCGAAGATAATATTCCTTTTGTTTATCTAAAACTTTTTAATTAAATTCATAAATTGTAAGAATTCCGCTGAAAAATAAGTGTTATCTGCAGAACAAAGTTAAAGATACTGTTTTTATTCTTTTTATTTTTTTCTCAAACTGATGTATGACAGCAATCTTTCAGGATAAAAGAAGACCTGTTTTTTAAGTTTGTTTTTCTTATGAAAAGTTTTTCTTGCTTCTGTACAAAAACAGGTCTTCACTTATCCGGGCCAAAGTTGGCTAATTAACATAGCAGAAGAATGTTTTCGCGGGGGAATTTTTTTCCAGCTGTTTTTTCAACGAAAAAGGTCTAGAATGAAATAATGTTAAACTCACTTTTTTTTGTTAAAACCACAGAGTTTATTGTGATTGGTTTTTCTTCAGAAAGGAAATTAACTCAAAAACTTGTGCTTTAAAACGAATTTTTAGTAAGTTATTTTGATACGTTATCTCCTTTCTACCTTTTGTATAAGAAACGTATTGTACCTTTGTATTTTTCTTGTATTCCAAATCGCTTTTCTTAAAGCAGACTTTTTCCCCGTCGTTTTACACATTTGTTAATTTTATTTAATTCTAATGCATATCACTTTAGTTAGATATTTTTTTTAAATATTTATTATTTTAAACAAAAAATACATAATTTTTACAGTGAGTATAAGAAAATACGTATTGAAATAATAATCTACACACATATCGTCGCAGGAAAGCAATATTGCTGTAATCGCCAAAGCCATGTAAAAGAACGCAGGATTTTGTGGCTTATATATCAATTAAAAAACGTTATATTGACAAAACGAAAAATTCTTCCAACATCGTACAGGTCTTATATTTCGTTGTAGAGTCACGGGACCCAGATAGAGCATTTTTGTGGGTAAAGTTGGTTATATCAGTATTGCTTTTTTGCGACGCTATAAAAAAAAAATAATAAAAGATTTGATATAAACCACCTGACTAGGCTGAGCCTGTTTCGAGGCGGTAAGAGGTTATTTATTTTTGTAGGTAATTTTTTTCGAAAATTGAAATTTAAATGCCAGCATTAAGTTTGTTTTATTTTTATATAAGTTATATTTGGATATTTGGATAAATACTGTATATAATAATAATTCAATGTAAACTATCTTAAAAAATTTTGGAACCCGATAGGTGTATAAAGTTAAAATATGTATTAATAATTTCAAAATATCTTAAACCGTTCAGTAATTAAAATCGGGATACATACAACAATACTATATAATTAAATTCAAATAAGAAGAAACCGGGGATGCTGAGGAAGACATGGCACGATCAAGTGAATCAAATACTTGAGTCAGACCACGTCAGAAGTTAGAATAACAGAAGAGAATGTATGAATGCAGATGAAGCAAAAAGTGTATGCTGAGATCGAGTTATTTGGCGGTTTATCCTCTCTGCCTACCGCTGCGGATAAACGCCGTAATGGTTAGTTAGGTAGTTCTTAATTGAATTTATATAAATAACATTTTTCACCATCCCTGATGCCCCAAAATTGTATATGGGAAAAATTGTACCAGTCTGAAGATGGCCCTGAAAGGCTGAAACAGGTACCTGCTGACAAGCTACTTGCAGTGGCTTAGCGGATGCAAGTTCAAAGTATACTTAATTAATAATAGTATAAAAAAATTTATAAAAAATATGTACACAAATAAATAAAAAAAAATTAATAATAATAAAAAACAAATTAATAAAAAATTCATATTGAAAAGTGAAAAAAGTTTTGAATTGTTTTAATAAATCTGCATGATGGAATTAGCCACGAATTATTGCTAAAATCAAAAAAAGTTACATCTGTTTGATAATTTATTATAACTTTGCTAAAAATCGTATTAAGTAAAAGAAACATTAAGAAATTAATTACAATGAAAAGAAAAAACGGTAATAAAATAAAATGGTTACTCTTTCGAAAAAAACGTTCATGTCGGGGTGGCGTAACTTTACTTCAGATTTATTTGCGCTTCATTACTTTGATCTTGGATTAAATCTTGGTATTCTTCATACTATAAATAAAAACAAAATAAAATTATACTATAACTTTTTGGTCTTATAACAAAACAATGTTTTTATTGAATACTTTTATTATATTTCGACACGCTTCTTCTTATCATTTAATTTATCGTCGCTGCAGTAACATAACCTGTCTTTTATTTTTAAAAAATTGAGATAAGCAAGCAAAGAGCTTCGTGGCTTCCTTCTGCATCAGCCTGCACACTCAGTTTCGACAAACTCCAGCTAGAGACACCTTAAACCAATATTACTAACATTTTGTTTTTACAGTAACTCCACACAGGAGAACCTGGAGGAAATAATTTCCCTCAAGGCCCATATCATCTTTGGGGAGAAGTGAACTTGGGTTTTGAAGAGACCCATGTTGTAGAAAGGAGGAAACACAGAGGTCGGCAGATCATTCCACAGCCGAGCTTTTAAACGCAAGAACGAGTCGTAGAAGCATCTCGTTCCCATTTGACAAATGTCAACCGGTGCAAATGTTGGGCGCGCGTTTGGCGTGTTTCTCGACTATACACCGATGCCGAAGGGATCAATGATGCTAGTTCCTCAGAGCATCTTCCATTTAAATACCGGTAGAACAAGGACAGCATTACCACATGACGTCTATGCTCCAAAGATTGAAGTCCGTTTGTTAAGATCGGTGAATCTATCAAACGGACCGCACGCTTTTATATAGAGTTAAGGGTTTTATTTCAGATTTTTGGAGCTCCCGACCAGAGGTGGCTGCCAAATTCTACAGTGGGGCGCACTTGCGATTTGTACAGGGTCAGCATTTGTGTACTATTAAAGTATCTGCGGGCTCTGTACAATATGCCCAGTGGCTAACTTTACCCTGGCTTCGATGGAGCCTCCATACCTGAGCTAACATGATAAATGTGGACAACTTCCTTTACGACTCACCCAATTTTTTTTTTCCTGAAAAGTACAAAATTAGATGGGTCATCTTACCGCTTAAGCTATGATTTCACGGAAAAGCTTTTACAAATATCGAAAACAAATTGAAAACCCCTCAAAACCACCATGTGCATATTCTGGTAGTCCAAAAATTCTCGGACGCCTATATTAAGCAGTATCTATGTATTAGCATTTTTTTTTTAAATTTTACTGTATACGAGATTTTTTTTAGAGTACAGATATCTTTAAATTACTTTTTTGATTTTTTATATTAAATAATGTAATACACTTAGGTTATTATATTTAAAAAATAGATTATTTTTTTGACTACTTGCTACAACACGGGCCAAGCTAGCGTAGCAAGTAGGGAACAATAAAAATGTCAAATATATAGATAAATAAGTAAAAAATATATATATATTGGAATTTTATCTAATTTTTATCGCACTTCAATAAGTTAGACAATTTGAACTCCAGAAAGTTCCCCGCTTTACTTAGTTCTCCCGGGTAACCTGAAAATATTACTCAAGAAATGTAAAACAACAATTTTAAACAATTCTGCATTATTGTTTACGTAAGTTTTCTATCAAAGTTGAGAGATATCGTACGTGAAAAAAAATTACGCACTATTTTGCACTTTTTACTTGCCATTTTGTTTGTTGACAATTTTAAAACACTAAAATAGGAAATAATAAAGAAAAATTAATTCAAATATTATTTGGCAAGTACAAAATTTTGAATATACTCGTAAATTTGGAACAGACAAAATGCTAGTACAAGACAAGAATACGGATTTTCTAATTTTTGTGCTTCTAAATTATTAAATTTTTTCCTTTGTTATTATGGTGAAGAATTTGAGCCCTTGAATTTTTTATTAAAAATATGATCAGCTGGAATGAGACGATTAGGATTTCTTGACTATATAGAACGTAGGAGAGTCATTGCAAAAAAGTAAATTCCAGAGTTTCTTCATTTATGATGCCCATAATTAGAGGTTTTTTTACAATTTTACATATGGTATTATGTTTGTAGAACGTGGGTTTAATGTGTGGGCAGGCAAGTTCAAAACAAATGTATGTTTTTTTATTATAATTATGGCAAGCCATAAAGTAAATTCTTTTTGCGATTGTGAATAATTCTCTCAAATTCCCTACACAAAAATAAACGATTTATTTCTGCGATACCAATAAGCCATTCCCGGCGTATTCCGTTCGTTCCTCTCCACCCGCCCAAGTTTCTTCGGCCAACTTTGTCAAAGAATTGATAGTTTCACTCAGAGTTGATACAATAAGGGCCGCGAGTCCTGACTCGTGAAATTGCCGAGTGTTTAAAGTTTCCAAGTAGGAATTACGTGTCTCTTATGTATTAATGTATTGTCAGACGTAAGTTAAATTGAAAGGAAATACTGTAAATACCGTTTCAACTTGGAGAATTTAATGATTAAAATAAAAGGAATTCAGCATTCCTTTCGTTCTCTCTATAAATTGAACGATTTTAAAAATTTATTGTATTTCTGTTTAATTCTTAGAAATTCATTTAATTTTGGTTTTAATTTAATGTAGTACAATTTATGCTATTTTATAATACTTATTAAGTAAAGCTGAAAATCTGGGTTTACGAATCAGTTAGAAATCTAGAATGGTGAGCTCTTGGTGTCTGAGTAAGTGTCACCGTCACCGTGATCTAAGAAGCTTTTGAAAATATATGTTTTTGATTGCGTTCCATCTGTGCAGTCAACGAAAAGCATTACCATTTATTTATTTATTACTGACTTTTACACGAACATTTACAAATAATATTGAAAACATACATATGTATTATAGTAGATAACATAAAAAGAATCAACATAATTTTACGCTTTTATCCAGAGTTAAATAGTTTCAAATAAGCTAGCTCTACTCCACGAAAAAATCGTACTAATGCATGCTTATTCTGTAACATTGATGTGCCAAATATGTCAACAACATCCAAGTATTTGTTCCCTAGATGTCTAATCCGTCGCACGGGGGAATGATATTGCGACGCTGAAGTTGAATTGTCACAATAAATTGGTAGGTATTGTTTTGTCCTACCAGGTACATGGAAAGCAATCAAATATAGCAGTTCAGGGGTATACAACATGGAATTAACAATCATAAATAAACATGTTAAATCGTAAATCGTACGTACAGAATTTTTTTTTAAATTTAATTAATAAAATAGATAATCGTAGTCTATGTATTTTCTAGGAATAGCCATTCTAAAATTGAGGTATCTTAAGAGTTTACATTGGATTCTTTCAATCGTGTGTGAATGAAATTCATAATTCGGAGACCAAACTGTGAAATTGTATTCGATATGACTCCTCATTAGTGACATATACTATGTTTTTATTGTATTCATATTTTTAAAGTCACCTGATACTCTTAAAATAAAGCCCATGCATGCATATTATACCATTTATCGGCTGTAAACAGGTAAAACTCTTCAAGTCAATATTTTTCGAAAAATTGCTTTTAAGTGGTTGTTATTTGTATTAACTGTCGGCTAGATATTAAGCAGATTCTTACATGGATAATTATTTATAGATTTAAAAGGGCGCCATTGCAATCTGTTGATTTATCTAGATCTCAGAGTCAAAAACTGATACAACAAGGAATCACAAACAAAATATTTGGACAAAAAAACTTCTTATACTATGGTACTAAACTCTACAACAAAATCCCGCTCTCCTTCAAAAATCACAACAGCCATAATAACTTTGAAAATTAAACACTGGATATGTATATTAACACCAAATACAGACTAACACCGAAACCACCAAAAAAAAAACTGCATTGGGGGATTTCTTCTTCTAGTGTTGGAGGAGGGTTGGGGGTGGGGATTATGGTGTTATGCTGAGGTTATTCAGTCAGTCAATTGAGAGAATATTGTATTACAAGAAGTACCTTGAACGAAGCGAACTGAACGCATTAAATTAATCGGTGTAATAGAGAACTCCAGTCCATTTTTTTTTTATAACGACATAAAAAATTAATGAAGCAACTTTTTTTCAATTCGTCGCAAAGGCAAAGCCGTTGTTTTCCGAAATTTCGTAAGGAAACTCCAACCAAAATAATCAGAAACCGGATTTAACAACATTTAAACTACCCCGTTTCTTCATAAATACAACTCAATGCGATCAATATTGTCAGTGCAATAACCAATAAACTAGACCAAGCGCGAACAGATTCCCGTGACGTCAGATGTCGTGAATGCAATGTTACCAACAGAACTGCATGTTTTGTTGTTATGGTTTTTATTCACTTTTAAATAACGGTTTATGAATTCTACGTATATACGATGAAACTTATGTATTCAGAATTTGCTGATCTGTATGCACATATTTTTTAAATCGTAATATTTTTCATATTTGTAAAAAGCATTAACTTTGTGGCTCGCCATAATTTACAATAAAAAACACATAAATTTGTTGTAGACCACTTTTATTTTATTAAAACTCTACCGGTTTCGGAAGCACCCTTCCTTCATCAGGAGAATTTTAAAAGTTTTAATAAAATAAAAGTGGTCTACAACAAATTTATGTGTTTTTTATCGTAATATTTTTCTCTGGAGTTCCTTATTAAGCCATCTTACATGGGTCATTCAAAACACTTATATTATTTTATTATTATTTTCTGAGTTAGTTCATATTACATTTTACGTATATAAACTAATATGTACATGGTATTATATTTTTAAAGTCAGCATAACAATTATACATTCAATCTTCCTTCATTCTTCTGACTGTCATCATACGTTTTCAGTCCTCTATACATTGAGCAGTTCTGTGACTAATATGCGATAATCTAATAGTATTTACATTTCTGGTTTCATAATTATCCACATTTTTACTAAAAATAAATTCATCCATAAAATGTGTTGCCATTTGGTTATTTAGAGTTCTATGAACTCAAATAACACATTGTACAGCAGTGTCTTTTTATTGGAACCCAATCTAGCTCTTCTCTCATTTGATTGATATTTGTATATTTGCCTTTCCTTAGTATACATCTCATTGTTGTATTTAGAATTATTTCTAGCCTCTTTAGGTTAACTGCATTGGCCAAATATAATATCGTAGAGCAATAACAATTAAAGTTTTATAAATTAACTCCTCAGTGTTTCAATTTAGTTTATTTCTTAAACCTCCCATAAAGTTGAGTTTTTTGTACCCTTTTTAGGACATGTTCTAAATTTGCTGTGAAAGTTGCTTTTGAATTCATTATTACCTACACCTATTACAATGTCGATGGTAAAAAGCAAAAGTGAATCCATTCACTTTAAAAATTGACCGTATATATTGGAACCAAAGTAAGTTAAACTAACTACTACGTTTTGTAAATCCTACGTTCTATGATTAATGCCCTCAATATAACTATACTTTAAGATGGAACCTCTCCGACATGAAGGAAACACTTTACTTTAAGAAACACTCGCATCAGTTTTAATTCAACTGCAATAAATTGCAGCCAGTTGAGGCACAACTCCATTCCACTGCCATAACTCTCTTTTCGCCATTTTATTCCCCCGTTTTGAGATAATTGGAGGAAGAATTGTGTTCTTGCAATAGTGGTCCAGGGAGGCTGGAAGCTGGGCGATCCATCATGGCAGGAACATGTGTGCGAGTCAGGTCGGGGCTTATTTTGGAAAAAAACTCTCATTTCAGGCGAAAGCCCCCGTAAATAGCCCAAATCAAATAATACACCTGAAGTATTGGAGTTATTTGTAATATCGCTTTTCCAGGAGGGTCTTAAATGTTTTTTTTTCAAGAAATACCTTTTTTACGAAGGCCCATTTTTATATGATTTTTTTTCAATTTTAAATACGGACTTCCGCCAAATGATTTTTTTTGTTATATTATTAGCGACTATACAAATAAACGCGTTAAATACAAAATAAGATACAGGTATAATTTTTTTACAGTAAAAAGTTTACGATGCAAAATGGTACATATATTAGATATTATATTTTATAAACTATTTGATCCTTTTGTGTTTTTCTTAGTCGTCCTCACTGTTATGTAATTATGTGCGTCTTTACGTCGTTTTAAGTATTGTTTTTAAGGTTGTTTCATTGATCTCTTTCAGTCAGATTTTTATTCTTGACTTGTTCTCAGTGAACTTTTCTATTTGTATTATATCTAGGGGAAGAATGTTGTGTAATTTTGTCGCAAAATATAAGTAAGTTTCTTTTGAAAGAGATTTTGTAACAAGGAATATCATTTTTGTTAGATTTTGTTCAGTGGGGGCTTCTATATTTCTGAAAATTTTATAGTAGTATATTTTAGGGTATATTTATATATTGCGTATATGTTTAGTATTGGTACGTCGTAACTTTTTAAAATTTCTGTGGAAGGCGTTCAATTACAAGCATAGATACGTTATTGTCTTTCAAGATTTATACAAAACTAGCTGATGTGGCTTTGCTGTGGATTTTTCACTTCTCATTAGGGTGCTATAATTGATTTGACAGTGAAAGTAACTATCTCCAAATAAATAAACATTCATTTGAATATTTTATTTCATTCCGAACGTTTATTTTTTTCAAAATATATTTAAATCATAAAGTTCTTAAGTAGGTACCTACTCATGTTTTCCATTGAGAAAATATTCTACCCAAAAACCTTTTTTTAAATATGCAATCTGTGGCTAACCAGAGTGTTATATCTATGGGCTAACCTAAATAAAACATGGCGGCTTCAGTGTTTTTCATACTAATTTTAAAACGTTATAGCAACAGTTTTACATATTTGGTTTCATTCAAACTACTTTCTAAACCTTCCCGGCACTAATAAAAGCAAACTGCTATTTTCAGCGAAACCGGTAGAGTAATTTTCAAGAACATCGAGCATAAACAAACAAACTTAAATTGATTTTAATATATATATCGATACGGCAAAATAACAAATCCTCTTTATTTAAACACTGGTCATGTATGACAAAGATAGACGTTCAAAGAATAACGTGAGTTTGAGCGAGATGGAAATACGACCGGGCGTCGTTTGTTTATAATGTCATTACATCGTTTGGAGCATTTCAATCATTAATTTAATTTACTTTTATTGATTTGATATCATTATTTCAGTTAGCATAAATGGAGGACTGAACGCGATTTGCGCTACACAAAAATTATCCAGAGAAGCGAAGCTAACCCTCATGTATGGTAGTGAGGCATAGAACTAGTAGCCGAAACTGGCCATGGGCATAAATAAAAGTGGAATAATGTTAAAAGTGTATTTTATTTAATCAATAAACTGTTTTAAGGGTACATTTCTAACATGTGCTTTCACAACTCTTTTCGCTCTTATATATAGCATATTTTTAGATCGAGCAAGAAGTTAGTTTCTCCAGAAAAGTTCCACTTTTACTTGACATAATAACAAGTCCTCCCAACTCCAATGACAACCACCAAATCATTTCTTATCCTGTTTTAATCGGGATCCTTTATCCGCTGCACGTGTCACGTTTCAAAACTTCTACTTCGCCGTCAAACCAAGGCGACCCGATCCCCTTTCGTTCCCCTCCTCGCGGCGACATTTCTACACGGACTGCGAGCAGGCCCGAACTTAACACAAGACTGGAATGGATGTAGCGCGGGGCGCATAAATTTAAAGGGGTGCCTGGACGCGAAACATAAATCTATAAAACTACAATGCAGTATACAAGAGGATGATGCTATGTTATAATTTATTTTTTTCTGCAGTTTTTGTACAACGTTAGTACATTCACAAAATTTTTATAGTCGTATATTTATTTAACATAGAATCCTAAGATTTTGATTTTATTAGATTTAGAAAACACAACAGAAGGAAAGACAATTGAAAATCTTTGATTAATGACCACTTCACGTTTTTTTTTATAATAATATAATAAATAATTGGTTGCAATTAAAGGTGACATTTAGAGAGAAAAATATTAAGCGCCGTTTCTACATGATATAAATATTAAACTGATAAACCGGGGAAATATTGGAGGTAAATAGAGAAAAACGACGCCGCAAACGGCTTCAATCCCTGCATGATTAGTACTAGTGCAGTTACACGGAAGTATTGCCGACCCTGCTGTATCAGCTGTAGTCCACAGAGTGAAGAATACGTTGATGTTATCGATACTCCAATAAGGCAATGAAATACAAATAAAACACCTTAAAACGTATTAAGTTCTATTCAAATGTACCAGCACCGCGCAGTACTTAACAGTTCTGTGCAGACATGAAAACATTAGTTGCCTACAATATCGATGAACACATTCATATTACGGCATACGTAAGCGTAACGTCTCCACGCATGCACCGGTCGAGATTGTCAGCTAGAATATTTTGACGTTGCTTGTGGCCACTGGTGACGTCCGTGCCTGCGCAGTTAGTATGAACATATACCGTTAGCACCGCCATCTTCCTCAATTGGCGTCATTAAACGCAGATATTGCTAAAAACAAGAAGATAACGATAAATTGATCAGGGAATTTAGATTATGAAATATTAATAAATATGGAAATAGGATTATAAAATACTCAAACATGTTGTGGCGGATGTTAACTGCTATAGTTGCGTCTTTGCTGTGCTGCATGGTGTATTGTGAATACTCGCGTCTGTGCTGTACCCTCTTACTTCGGGTGACTGGTGCAATGCTTCACTAGGAAAAGTATCGGAAGCAGAAAGTCGCTTTGCATTGCTCTGGAAGGTCTGCCCCGGTTTCGTGGCTACGGACTGTTCTGGATATAATTTGTTTTTTGTATATTTTGTTTGTTAATTCATTGGTTTGTTAGTGTACCCCCGCATTCCATCTTGGATTACTCTGGTTATCGAGAGAATGAGCCGCTAAGAGCTATATTCTGTCGTCGTCAGTATCTGTACTAACAAATTTGGTTTGCGTTTGTGACTAACCTCCTTCTATGCGGAAGCTGTGCACGGACACGTGAGGGTTTAGAGTCTTTTAAAAATTATCCTTGAGTCCTTGACGTGCACTCTGAAGGAGTAACCATAAGTTACTTATACCGGGGTCGGAAAGTGGTGCGTAACCTTAACTATTCTGTGCCTGTACTGTACTATTCTGCTCTGAGTGGTGCTGATAGATGTGAATAGATCTTTACTAGTGATGATTACATACTTTTCACTTTCCTTTATAATCGATTTCGAACCTAATACATCAAAATATCATTTAAACAAAACTTTTCCGTAATTTACTTAGGTTCCTAGGTAAAACGAACTAGTGTCTGAGCTCCAAATCTGAATGAGCCCGGGGCCCCTTCTAAGGTTATGACTAATCCGGCCCTGACTCTGAGGCTTTGCGGGAAAACTTCGAAAATCCCGCCCAATTAAAAAATAATGACAGCGCCCTGTTCCTTTGTGACTCGGGCTTAATGAGAGACCCGAAAGTCCTTTATAATGTTTCTATTCATTAGGAAGTTCTGGCCTCGGGCGACACCGCGGGTCTTTAGAAACAACAAACTAGTGCAGTGAGACGAGTTACCGTCACGGCGCGTCACTCCAAATGACGCGCGGTAATTTAAAAAATATGGCATTCCACGAGCATTTATTCTGTGGGGCGGATCCACTGAAGAGATAAACAGATAGAAGCGAGTTGTGGGCATATTCCCGTGCCCAAAGAAAGCTTATCTCTAACTTCACTTCTTGTGAAATTGGTCGAAATCTGTCTAAATACTCTTATTACAATTGCTGTTTTTTGCTCTTCATGTATTTCGACGGTTCCAACGAATAACGTAAATCGGTAACTTTGCATAAGAGCGGTAATAGTTGCACTGAAATGTTTTTTTCCAATAAAATAAATAGGAGCTTATGCAAAACACTAAAAACAACACTATATTCTTTATCTCAAAAATAATAAAAATGTAGACGTGAAACTCTAAACACGTAGAAACGAAACTTTAAACAGCTCTAATGTGAAGATACCATTTGCACATCCGACGTTGTTCGTTGGGACCGTCGATTTGTTGCTAGCCATTGTTAAGTTCGACCTATAAGGATTTTGAATATATTACAATTATTAAAAATTCTGTTCTACATTTACAAAAAAAAATCGCGGTCTGCCGTGAATGGTGGCGTGCAGTCCATAAAGGCTGGAAATGTGTGTCTACCCTCTTAAAACGTACTATAAAAAATAAAAAAGAACTGCGACAATTCTCCAATCAAAATAATTTTTTTTTCATAAATTTTGTGAATCTGTCGACATCTATTCATCTATTCTGTGGAGGAAAGAATGAAAAACAAGCCTTTGACGAAAGAAAATAATTACAGATCATCTCGAATTAAAACTTACGAAAGTATTTTTATACTTTCCCCTTTCTATCGTTGTATTTTGTATCATTTTATTGTATTTTCTGAGGTACCTAATCTTCTATTAGATAATGAGGAATGTCCAGTGCGGGCGGTGTGTGTTTGTTTTGTATACAAACCAACAGTTTTTTTTCCGAGCTTGATAAAATTTTGCACAATAGACCTTCGAAACAAGAGGAAGGTCACTGTCAACATGAGATTTCGAAAACCCGCCCCCCATCCCTTTCCCACCCATTAAAACAGAATGTTGGTACTTCTTGATGAAATTTTGAACGTTTGACGTTAAAAATAAGAGGAAAATTATTTTGTAGGGTAAGGGTAGGGGTAACAACCATTTATAACCTCGAGCAACGCCGGGTACTTCAGGTATAAATTACATATTTTGATCTAAGTTTTGAATAATTGTGACAGATTGAAAAGAAAAATTCATCAAAAAACTACACACAGTACACTTTTGATCACAGATCTATGCACATCTCTGGCCATACTGATACATGCCGGCATTTAAAATGTTAAGCAAAAAATGGTGCTTAAACAATGGATGGCAAGAGTGGGAACCCCACGTTTTGGACTGCTTGACCATCTAACTGAACAGACATTAAAATAAATCGAAATTCTTTCAAAAGCAGATATATTTTTTTATATTTTTATTTAAAATTGAATGTAAATCAATTTTTAAAATGTTATTATAAAGTTCTGCAAGTATTTTTCGCCATTTGTAAATGGCTTTGAAGGCCGAAAAAGCTGTCACAATCATAAAAAACTAAAAATACTTGCAGAACTTAATAATAACTTTATTAAATTTGATATACGTTCAATTTTTTTTAAATTAAATGGAGTTCTAATTTCACTTTTATTAGTTTATTTTCGATCTTCTCGAACGGTACGATGTCAATAAATTGGCGACAGCGGTTTTCTTTCAAATCAGTCTAGATCACATTTCTTGGGATTGCGATGATCTATCCCAGTGGATGGATCGTAACATCACATTCTCAAAAAAAATGCGAAATGGTTTCAAGGTTTTAACCGAATCAAAGAAATATATACACGTCTCTCATTAACGTGGCGTATCTACCTGTCACGGTTTTATGTGATACAACCTTTCTTTGAGTAAACCTGCATCCACTGAAATGAACAGATTCCACAGAATAAAGCAAGCGCAAACGAAAAAAGATTTGTGATGTTTTTGAAACGTTTGCGTGTCTTGTTTTTGAAATTAGAGAGTTTCCTAGGAATTACTTAAAAGAGGAGTACATTTTTCTTTTTACGTTTTAATGAGTTTTCTTTAAAAAAAACTAAATTTACGGAGGAATCAGATATATGTCGATGTTTTAGTTTCTTTTTGTTTTTAAGTACATATGTTTGAGTTCTGAATTGACAACTAAATGGACGGTGGAAGGACAACTTTTTTTTTTAAATTTTGGAGTAGGTTAGTTTTTTGGCTTTAAAAAGCCTGTAAGTTTCTAGCAAAACTCGAAGAGTACAGATCGACAAAAATATCTATCCTTTCCGGAACGTCACTACTGTGAGATCAGTGGATACTGTCTGGACTATATGAATCTAAGAAACGAAACAAATTCAATTTATTTTACTAACTTATTAAAGCTTATAACCTCATTAATGGGGGATAATATTGACAAGTCTTGAAGTTGAGGTATGATATCCATAAAGGTGGCGTAAAGTGAACTGGTCTCATTAGCCCAGTCGGTAGAGCGGTTCTCCCGCTAAGACAGAGGTCCTGGGTTTGATTCCCAGATGCGACTGATATATTTTTATTTTCTGTATATTTTTTGGGTTTCATGTTGAATTTAGGATTGGTTAATATTATCTTTTTCAATGACAAAATTTTTAAAGAAAAGTGTTTATATTCGTTCATTAGTTCCTCTTTTGATCCCCTGTAAATACTTTGTGAAACTATAAGTGGAAAATCACAACTCAGAATCGAACGTTGTTTTAAACGGCTTTAGTCATTTTTAGTGGCCAGATATAAATAGCTAGGAACTTCCAACCATCCTCTTCCCTTCTCCCTCCCCAATCTCGTGGGCTTCACAAAAAACCCAATTGGGGATGCCATAGGCTCAATGGATTCGGTCTGTTGGGACTCTGGTGTGCCGTTGACATTATTTTAAATGTATTGAACGTACATTTTTTTTGATCAATCAGGTTCGGTCAGAACTTTGTACTCTCATACAAAGATGGCAGCCAATACATAGGAAATAATGGAAAAATAATTATCAAAGGAAGTATAAAATTTAATCATTGAAGAAGATAATATTAATATTTCCTAAATGAAAGGAGAAACCGAAAACTTCAGATAATAAAAAGGTTTCTGTTGAACCTGGGACTCGGCTCCAAGACCTCTGTCTTACCCGGACAACGTCCCAGATGCGACTGATACCTTATTATTTTCTGTAATTTTTTTCGGTTTCTTCTTTCATTTAGAATATGTTAATATGGTCTTCTTCAGTGATTAATTATTACAATGAGGTTTATAAACTTCAATAATTTATTATAAATAAATTGAAGTATAAAAATGATAGAAATGACGAAATTCAACAAGGTCTCGGTAGCTCGATTAGTAGAGATACATGTCTCGGGTGGACTAAAGGTTCTGAGTTCAAAGTCGCGACAGCATCTTATTTATTTTCCACATCTTCTGTTTCATCTTTTCACTAAAAAAGAAGGGGTATTAGATTAAATTTACTGGAGCAAGTAGAGATCAACAAACGAACTAATGTAACGTAAATAAATAAAATAAGAAAAATTGTCCACTCACCACTTCTTAGTATTTTTACGAAATCAAAACAACGTAATTCTGAAAAGTAATTTGTTTATTTACCACACATTAAATTCATTGCTTTAATGGAATTAAAAAATTCAATTATTTCTTGAGTAAATTGGTCTTTTCTGAAAATATTAATAAATCATTTCAAACACCATAAAAATTGGTGGGAGTAAATCTATTATATAAAGAAGAATGTCCCGGGTGGGCGGTGTTTGTTTGTTTTCTATACTATTTTCTATAATCATAAAGGCCGCTACCTAGACTCGAACCTCTCGTTGAAAATTTCACCTTCAGTGATTTAAAAAATATATACTCGTATTTTCTGTGAAATAAAAGATTTGTATGGTCAGTATCTGAGTTGGCTTCGCGTTTAGGTCTCATCTATGCGTCATGAGTTCAATTCCTCGGCTGGCTAAGTCCTCCATTACGACACAAGCAACATCTTCCGCTTATTGTGATGGTAGTAGGAGACTTCAAAATATTGTTCATAATGTTTGTCTATACCTAACACTCTTTAATACAATTTATATTTTTGCACTTTGTACCATCACTTCTAGATACAGATCTGAGGATCTTACCGCTTACATACGCGTATTGTCAAGTAGGAACCTACGAATAAATCCATGCATAAGGCATGATGTCATATAAAAATCATAATACACAAAATACAGTCAATGTGAAAAAATGCTCACTGATATGCATCAAAGTAGAATATCATTATGAATTATGTTAATTTTTTTGTACAGTTTTATTCCGACCGTGATGAAATATTGCACACTTGATTTTCAAAACAAGAGAAAGGTCACTATCTACACGAGATTTTGAAAAACAACCCCCTTTCGCACCCCTTAAAGCACAATTGTAGTACTTCGTGATGAAACTTCGCACACTTTAAAAACCAGAAAATTTACTCGAATTTACTCGAATTTGACGGCCTCCATGGTCGAGGGGTAAGGCTCTCGACTACGAATCCGGAGGTCGCGGGTTCAAATCCCGGCGTGCGCAAGTAAATTTTATTTAATTAATTTGTGTTGCTTCACAATTAATTAATTTAAAAATAATATATAGTATATTTGCGCACGTTCCAGAGCGGAAGATACTCTCATTACCGCCCTGGTGAAAGACCACCATTCAGAATTGAAACGTTGCTTGGAATGGCTTTTAGCCGTGTTTGGTGACCAGATCTGAATAGCCATGTATTTTCCCACCTCCCTCTTCCCCTTCCCTTTCTCCTTACCCTCCCCAATACCTTCAGCCTCACGACATTCCCCAATTGGGAATGCCATAGTCTCACTGACTCCAGACGGTTGGGAGCAGTTGGGACTCTTGTGCGGTATTCATGTAAAAAAAAAAAGATAGAGGTAGGGGTAGGGGTATCACATCACAGCCTCAAAACTTTACTCCAAACCATTTATAACCCCGGGCAAGGCCGGATGCTTCAGCTATTAGAATCATATCATAGTTTGAAAATGACGTTTAATGGCGAAACAGCTGTCACAATAATAAATACTATAATACTTGCAGAACTTATAATGAGATTTAAAAAAATAAATGAAATGGAGTTCTACGAAATAAATACAATAATAATTAATGAGAGTTATTGATATATAACATTTTTTTAAAGTGCACAATTTTATCTAGATAAATTAAAAAACGTATTCGTTTTAATGCAAAATGATTTCGTTTCGTTTGATAGCCTTTCGATTACCCATGAGAGAATAACAATGGCTTCACTTCTCCAACTCTCAAATAACTGTATTTATTCCGATATGAATTTATCGGTCTAGACACGAACGTAAAAACATCCGAGTGATTCTGTTCCAAAAAACGCACATGTACAGATGTCGCGAGCAGATTTGTGGAATAAGTTCTTAAAAAAATGATTGGAAAAAGAAGATATAAATTTTGTGGAACAGTAAAAACAGCTTTTCTTAAAGAAGCTATAAACCCTGAGACCCTTTCACCAAGCGTTACTTGTTCTGAGAAGAAATACTTCCAACTGCTAGCGAGCGTCTCGCCCGCCACTGTCTTTATCTGAAATAAAGATTTCAGCGTAATTATTTTATTCAATCATTCAAGAAGGTGATATTAATGAATCTTAAATGAAACATGAAACAGAAAAATACACAAAAAAGGTATCAATCGCAACTGGGAATCGAACCCACGATCTCTGTTTTACCAGGACAACGCTCCAACCACTGAGCTAATGAGAGTTTATTTTACGTCATTTTTATCGATATCGTGCTTCAAATTAAGGCTCTGCGAAACAGTTTCTACGTATATATTACAAATATCCCTTAAAAACTGGAGGTATTATGTACTTAAAAAAATATATTTTTAAGATAATCTCTAATCTGTCAACGGGCTGAAAATGTAATTATACGAAATACCCTCGATAAAAAAATCTCCGAAAATTTAACAAAAAAGGTTTGTTCTGTCATTTAACACGTTATAGGTTTGATCATAGTGTTTCTTTAAATGCTACTTAAGACATTCGTCTTGAGATTTTTGATCTATCTTAAATATGTCGTATTTTATTAATATTTTTAGAATTGTCACTTACGCCCATTTATTCTAAACGCTTTTCACATTGGCGCGCTCTTTCTATCTTTCGAAAGATCATATCTGCCTTTCAACAGCGGTCAGTCGGGATTCAGAGCCGATGCTAGATAGACCTCTTGCCTAAATCTAAATTCGCGGAGATTAATGCGGGGCCTTAATTGAGGATAATATTGGTAAATCTTTCTATTCCCCTGTTTACTTTTGACCTGAGATGTTTCAAAATATTATTATGGACAATAAAACAACTGTAAAAGGTTAATAACAATTAATAGAAGTGAGATATTCCCTAAACACTTAGTAAGTAAATCGATAAAGCCATTGTAAATATGCTTTAATGCTGATAACAACCAAATCCTTGGAAATTCAGTTTTGAAACACGACATAGCAACTAAGATGGGAAAACACAATGCTGTTAAATAAAATGTACATGAAATCATAGTTTACAACCCCTGATACCCAAACATTATATATATACCACAGTTTTGTACCACTTTAATATTGATCGTGATGGGCTAAAACCGTTCAGGTCAAAAAAAAGGGGCAATAAAGTTTTAAAATCGCTTTAATAAATCATTACAACGGAATTCCACAACGAATTGCCAGTATCAAAGATTAGAAATTAAAGATACGTATTTTTGTTTTTAAAGCCTTATGCATTTTATGCAACTACCCGTAGACAATTTACAGATAAATAAAGATTATGGTATTTCTTGAGTTAGCAACCTGCAAGGTGATGTTTAGGGTTATTTTTTAGTGCTGACCCTTAATAGTCCCAACAGCCAGTGGGACTCTTAATATATTCCTAATTGGGATATGTTTTGAAGCTGAATAGAGTGGGAAGGGGAAGGAGATAAGAAAGAAGAAAAAGATTTATTTATTTAATATTAACAGTATAAATATATCATAAACAATAATTGCATGTCACACATAATTACAAGAATAAGAATATAGTACAAATAATTTATAAATGTAACTATTAAATGTGCCATTAGGTCTCACAGTGACATCACAGAGTATATAAAGACTTCAAGTTCATGAAGGATATAAAAGTAAAAGATATGCGTACAAAATAAGCATACGAGGCGTGTTCAAAAGAAAAGGTGAATTTTAAATTTTCTACACATATGTTTATCATAATAATAATATTTTGATAATTTGTATAGCGCCGTTTTTGTGAAAAATCACCTCAAGTGCGCAGTACAATATTTTTTCCAATGATCTATCTTAACACTAATTATAAACAATCTTTTAATAATAATAATAATAATAATTGGACCATTTCTATAGCGCCGCTTTTGTGAGAAATCACATCAGGGGCGCTGTACAAATATTACTTCCTATTCTTATATTATTCTTATATTACGTCTATTCTACGAATTTATTTTTATTATAATATTTATTTTTTGTTTTACATTTATTTTCTCTTTTTGGACAGGCTATCATTACACATTATTTATAGATCATATAAAGAGATGCAGTTAAATTATCAAAACTAAATATAATGTTAAATTGGAAAATAAAAAAGAAGCTAATTGCATTTATTCCTTACGATATATTGCAAGACGCTAATACAAATGATAGAGTGATTGTTTTCATTATATTCAAGAGTGTATTTAAGCTAAGACAAAGAATTATTATCCATATTTTAGGATAAATTACACAGAATACTCTTAAAGGGTGGAGCGGCAGGAGAGGACGGTGGCCGGTGGGATTGATCCAGAGGGCCCTCAAAATCTTCTTTGTCTTGGTGACGCCCCTGGGCGGCGTGACGGGACGGTTGGTGTTGGTCTGCACGTACGCCAGGCGCTTGTCAGCCGGCTTCAGGATCCGGAAGGAGCACTTCAGCGTATCATATGTTAGCATTATCACCCATTTTGAATCAGTGGTATGTTTTGGACAACTGGAAAGGTTAGTCACGTTTTTGGGTGTTCTTAATTAATATTAATAAATATATAAAAAAATGTTCTTTGTATTCACCACTTTATTAATATATACAGATTTAAAACATTTTTTTTTATATCTGTGTATATTAATAAAGTGGTGAAAACAAAGCATATATTTTTTAAATTAATTTATTAATAATTACACCAAAAAGTGAATACAAATCTTTTGAATAAATTATGAATTAAAATTGATTGAAAAGATTTGTAGTATAGACTTCTTGCACTTACCTTCCATGCAGTTAAATAGATCCGCTACATCTGCGTATCTATTACTAACTTCGTGTAATCTAGGTACAAGCGAGTGTTTGTAATGCTCAGTCCTGGTGTTGTAACATTTAAACAGGTAGGTATATGATATTGAATGAGGTTTATTAAATCAGGGATGTCTATACTACCATTTACAATTTTGAATATAAATATCAAGTCAGATGTAATTCATCGATCTGAGAGAGTTGGAAAGTATCTACCTGGCTATTCAGATCTTTTCATAAGACACGGCTCAAGCCACTTCAATCAACGCTTCAGTTCTGACTAGAGCATAGAGTATCTACCACTCTGGAACGTCAACGAATCAATAACTGTTTCTGAAAATATAATATGGTGGTACCTACCTGCTGACAAAATCTAACTCAATCCTTCCGACTGCTAGCCGAACGTCCTACCCACTGCTCATCCTACGAACTATATCTGAAATAATTGTGTGAATATTATTTGATCGCGCTTCCGGAAATCAGAGAACACTCTCGTACAGGCTGTAGTCCAGCCGACACAGCGCGCCCCTGTAACATGGGTAGAGAGTTTCT